>VTPC01007453.1:0-56680 GCA_011009095.1 Ignelater luminosus
TGATCCACCTTGCTTGTGGTTTACACGGGGTTGGGCTGCAGTTGTCGTTTATTAGACAGCCGCTTCTGAATCTGACTGTAAGTTCTAAGACGATTCCGTAGGAATTGTTTGCAGGGTTGCAATCATAAGATACGTGTCTGCTAGTCTACAAACTGTACTAAACTGTTCCTTTATTAGGGGAGTCAATTTAATGAAGAGCAAGCACATGCTACTGAAGATGTAAAAAACATGTCGTTTTTAAGATCTATTTACTTACAATAAATTTGAGGAGTTGGCCTTGCAGTTCTCTTACGGAGTGTATGGTTATCAAGTTTTTCTATGTTTTCAATATTTCGAAATAATGAACTATTATACTAAAAGAAGATCTCTTGTGATTCCGCAAACTTGTGATAGTATGCTTCTCCCTTTTTAGGGCCAGTTGAGCATTTTAAACCTTTTGGTTTTTGCTAATAATATCACCGAATTTATTTCATCTGAACTGTGCCGATTAAAAACTACCAACGTACCTTCAAGGCGAGCAGCAATTGGTAAGTAATAAAATAGAGCTATTTGCAGTTCCTCTTGCTTCAAAACGCATTATAAATCCAATATGCTTTAGAGACTTAAATATGCATACAATGTGGTTTTGTATTGTTCTTTAATACGAAACGTTGCAGAAAAGTAAACAAACCAAATATTAAATTGTAAAAAATTGCTTGGTAACTTTTAGAGTAAACACAAGCTTACTCAAGATTAAACCTTACCATTAGGATCTCAGAAACTGTGAGAGATTCAAGATTTTTCAAAAGAAACAAAGTTATATACGAGGGCTGTTTGACGGAAGCGTGACTTTCCGCTAGATGGCGCTGATATCGGTAAATCGAAAACATTAGCATATACGTCAGTCTTTTAGAGGCTTAACCTCCAAATTTCATGTCAATCTGTGAAATAGTATACATTTGGCAGTCATAGAAATCAATCAAGTTTGTGCTATTTTGTAAATATGGAAAAACGTGAATTTCGTGTTTTAATTAAACATTATTTTTTACGTGGAAAAACAGTGAAAGAAACAGGAGAAATTACGGAAATATTACGGTGAATCTGCTCCATCGCATGGAATGGTTTCCAAGTGGTTTAATTCATTTAAAACTGGCCGTATGTGCACTGACGATGGTGAACGCCCCGGGCCCTTACAAACGGTCACTACTAAGGAAATCGTTGACAAAATCCATAATATGGTAATGGCTGATCGACGTTTGAAAGTGCGCGAGATAGTTGATGCTGTTGGCATCTCAATCGAACGGGTGCATAATATTTTACACGAACATTTGTATATTAAAAAGGTATCGGCAAGATGGGTGCCGCGATTACTCACAGTGGACCAAATGAGAATTCGTGTTCAACCTTCAAATCAATGTTTGGTCATGTTACAACGTAATCCAGTTGAGTTTTTTCGCCGATATGTGACTGTTGACGAAACCTGGATCCACCACCATACCCCTGAGACAAAGGAACAGTGAAACAATGGATATCACCAGACGAACGTGCACCAAAGAAGACTAAAATTGGTCACTCGGCTAATAAGGTCATGGCGACTATTTGTTGGGATTCTAAAGGCATAATCCATATTGACTATTTGGAAAGGGGTAAAACAATAACTGGCCAATATTATGCTGATTTATTGACCCGTTTTGATGTTATCTTAAAGAAAAAACGCCCACATTTGGCACGTAAGAAAGTGCTCTTTCATTACGACAACGCCCCATCTCATTCATCTGCAATTGCAACCGCTAAATTGGTACAATTACGCTACGAACTGCTTCCCCATCCACCATACTCACCGGATCTGGCCCCAAGAGACTTTTTTTATTTCCGAATTTGAAAAAATCTCTCGCAGGAAAAAAATTCGCATCAAATGAAGAGGTTATTGCTGCAACGCAGGCCTATTTTGACGAGTTGCCAAAAGAACATTTCTCAGACGGCTTAAAGAAATTGGAAAGTCGTTGGACTAAGTGTGTAGCACTTGAAGGGAACTATGTTGAAAAATAATAAAAAAAATCTAGGCTAAACCTGTTCTTTATTGAAATGTCACACTTCCGTCAAACAGCCCTCGTATTTTAGTGGCCATTAATAATCTAAAGAGAACAGACTAATTGACTTGTTTTCAGAATAATCCCAATTGCAAAATACATGAAGATTTACAGAATCGTTCAAATCACTAGACATCCGATTCGCTTTTGTTTTCTGCCTCGCCCATAATCCTTTATGACTAAGACTGCAGCGCTTTCTCTTGTGTCTCTGGAGCAATCGTACTATTAGTTACGCGGCCTATAGTATAGAATATACATAGATGCAGTTCAAATGATCTTCAATTGTTTTTCAAAAAAATCATTATGTATGTTTGATGTATTATAACAATACTTAATCAAAACTGCTTATCTCAATGGATAGCCCGATCAATTTTCTGCAAAAAACTTCTAGTATTACCACAAAAAACCGCTATCTTCAGGATAAGATAAATAGTAAACCAAGACTACTGCAAAAAAGATTGCTGTATCGAAACAAATGATGATCGAAAAAGTGGATGTGAAATTGAAATCATTGGTATTGGTTTCGGATCATACGCACATTTTGACAAGAAAGAAAAGCAAGGACTTAGTACTTTTTGCATTACCTACATAAAAGGAGATTAAATGAAACGAGATCCTGATTTTTTTGGAGATATAATTTGGCCCGGCCTGCCATCAGGATGAAAAATATGCTAACTGGAGGAGAAGGAAGAGAATTAGACGCAAATCTGAAAGTATGGACGTTTATTTATAACATAATCTTTCCCCGGAGTTAGATCACAAACAAAATCACGATGGTGCATTTGTCTTCTATACTTCAAAATCACAGAACTGCTTTACCTTTAAACCTACACACAATACAAGTATTTCTAATAATAGTATTTACAAAATTTGAGTCATTTGGGCCAATCAGGAAAAACTTAATTTTTGGAGTTATTTTCAAACCAAGCGAAGTTGCCCCAAATTTCATCTTAGACTATTAATAAGTACTAAAATATTGAATTTTACTTCAATTTAATCGACCGCCTGCAGTGTCCGAAATTCCAATAGTGGGTTTCAAGTTTCCATAATCTTTTACCTATAATTCTATATTCTATCAACGTTTAATAGGTCAAATATTACTTGGGTAATTGAATTACCTTTGAGACTAAAATGAGTCGAAAGATCAATGACACTGGGAAGGTCTTTGTAGCGTGGTATATTCAAGAAGAATTGAAGAAATTGAAATTGAGAAAAATGTTCATGTTGTTCGTGGTTATTATTTTAAATAAATATCCAGTGGTATTGTTGTTTCCTTAATTTAGTAATTTCCTGAAAAGTTCTTATGACGATAACTGATTACTTTCAGCTATGGAAATTTCGTTAAAGCAAGGAATATTACAGGAAGTCATATTTCATATAATACGTTCACCTTAAAACAAGCACTGTTTATTACGTATGAAAAATCAATGTAGACATTACAACCTTTACAGTGTAGTTTCATCGTAACAATATTATTGAAAAAAGGAAATTAAACCTCTACAGAGATTATGTCAGCGTTTTAAAAATTATTGTAAAAACTATTTTCAGAATCATAAGAAAATTACTAAATATTATAATAGAAAATAGGCCAGCCACATATAAAATGTATTACAACAGTAATGCCTTCAGAGAAAAACAAACAGACCGTAAAATACACGAGATATTAGAGGTCAGCGTTGTGGATTACTAGAAATTTTGTTAAATCTATTTTATTCAATATTGAGTAGATTGGTTCGTTCAAGAGATATTAAGCAGTGCTATTTCGTTTTAAAACAAACACCTCGTAGAATGATTAGTTCTTTTTCTAATGAACAGTTTTATAAATTTAATTTGATAAGAGACAACAAAACATATAGCATTCTTTGATAAATTAGGTACTTAGAAATGAGATCCTTGTTCTCAATACTTCCTTGATGATTAACTTCAGGATGGATTGACTTGTCATACCTAATCTCTTTTCTAAAATAACCCACTAATTTTTTTATTTAGATTCTAGGTAATATTATCTTTTTTTACTAGATAAGCTTTCTATGATTCAAGATTATTCCTTGAAAAATATCAAAATTAAAAATTTTACTATCTCTTCAGTTCGTACCTTGACCCGCCACAGTCGCATATCCTGTTCGTAAACACCAACAGTTCCGTTAGAAACCGAATAAGCGAATCTACTATCCGGTAAACTCGCTAATCCTGTCACGATTTCGGTTTCTACGCTTTCCCCAATTATCTTATCTCCTTTATACACGCGAATACAGTAATCTTCAGAACTGACAATCAACTGCAATTACATAGCAAAGAAGTATACAAATTAAAGAAATCATAAATCTTAAGATTTCTCCACCTCATTAGATCCATTTTTAGTAAAATCCAACAATGTTAAACATGTAACAACATCCCCGACGGCCGTCCAAAATACTTCGTTTCCTGTGTGGTCGAAACCATGAACAGATGAATTACCTCCAACCAAAACAAGAGGCGTCTTAAATTCGCTAAAATTTCCCAATGTAACGGCTTTTACACCATCTTGACATTCTTTATAAAATATATCACGATTGTCATGAACATGGTACGCTAAAATATGCGTGGGGGTTCCTGAAACGGAGCAATATTTACTACACATATATTTTGTACATAAGAGGAAGTCGTGGTTATAAAAGCAATGAGATCATTTAGGACAGGTTTATTTAGTTTTGTGGCTAAGCAAGAGAAATTTAGTTTATTTTTAAACCTTGTACCTATAATCAGGACATCTTTATCTTCGTTTGGTAACAGTTTTCCTGCTACCAACGAGGTAATGGACTGATTCACTGATAACGTAGCAATTTCTCTATTCGATTCAGACCAAACAACTCTACCGGTTACCGCAGCAGATCTTCTATGGGGGCTGTGTATTAAAACCTTTAAATATTTTATTTAAAAAATATGAAGTATTAGTTTAAGTTGTGTACCTTATCAGCTGTTGTAGCCGCAGTTAGACATGGATGTGTTCCATCATATTTACCGACAGTTACTAACCCAGGCACTATTTTATAATTTAGTTCTAAAGTAAATACTGGTCTAATTATTTTATCCATCAGATACACAGAAATAAAACCGATTTCAGATTTTTAATACCTCGATATTCTCTGCTTTCATTTGTGTATACAGAAATGTTGCTATGGTAACTCCCCAACTTACACCCACAAGAAGATCAATATTAAGAAATAAAAACATTTATAATAGTAGTATTAAAATATATTTATTACATAACAGATTAATATACATATTATTACAAAAATAATTTTTTCTAATCATTTAAAAAACCCTAATTCTAAGTAAAATTTTTAGTTTTAGTTACATTTTTAAATATGAGGTGCATTAACAATATTTTTGAAAATTTTGGAATAACACTCATTTAACAAATTTAAATTACATAACAAATACTTTAATTTTAAAAAAAATCAGTACTCAAGTTCTAACAATCACCAACTTTTAAACAGTCACCTCAAAAAATGGCAGTTACGTACGAACACAGAAATGTAATAATAATAATCATCTTACATAAAGCATTTCGAAAGTTTCTAATATCAGCATTAAATTAATCTTTATATAGTCTGGCAGTACTACAACAATAAACAGAGAAAAATGGCACGACTATGTTTTTTAAGAGTTATGAAGAGATTTTATTTTTAAATTCCATAAACATCATTTTTGGACACCGGATCAACCGTAAGTGGCCATGTAGCTAGCACAAACGATTCAATTTCACATTCATTTGTTCCACGAACTATCCTGAAGTAACCATTTTCTCCCCATTCTCTTCCCCAGCTGTTTGCAACTTTCTATAAATTGAAAAACCAAAATTAAAAATTAAAAACAAAAGTATCTAAATATTAATAATAATATTACCCAATATTTCTGAACTCTACCACGGTAATCTTGTTCTTGTCCCCATCCAATTATTCTTACAGAGTGATAACCTGTTCTATCTTGTGCAGACAAATCTGTATGCCTATAAACTCCACCTCGATATGAGAAAAAGTCATGATATACTTTTATTGTTGCTAAAATAAGAATAACAAATTTTATATATAACCTTTTCAATTTATTAATATAAATTATAATTTTACCTTGTACAGGGCCGGATTGTATGATTTCATACATAATATCAGTTTCGTTTCCTAAACGATAAGCGGGGCCTACTTTATATTTTTCTTTCCTATCCACATCGTATGGTGGTGCACATCGGGATGTTAAAAGATTACCCTTTTTGGGAATACGACATTTTTCATCATGCCCAGTATATGGATAACAGTTTTCATCAACGACCCTGAAGATATTTTAATTGAAACATACAACAATTATATTAATTTGCTTCAAAATATAATACCCGAATTTTCTCAAGAAGAGCCAAGCTTTATCTAAATATCCTCCATTGCAACTTTGCTGACCTCTGTTATTGCATGATAACAGATTCTGTGCACTCAATTGGACCCTTTCAAGACCTTGTGAAACAACTGCAAAACTAAAATTGAAAAGCAATTAGACAAAAATACAATAAAATTAGCTGACATCTTCTTTTACCGGTCAGAAGCTGTTGCCGCTGTGGATAACGCCCAAGAAGAACCGCACCAACCTTGATTTTGAATAGGCGTTACATAACCTGGCCATTTCTCTTCTGCATCAAAGAATCGAGGTAATGCGTTTGGATCGTAAATTCTTCTGACTGGATTCATTGTTCTCACAAAACGATGAGGTTGCAATGTGCCCAATCTAGAAATTATTGCGTAAATACATCTCAAAGCAAAACATAATGTCAGCGAATGTACCTTAATTTAATGCCTTCGTCTAAATGTCTGCCCCAGAATTCCGAATAATTTGAAGCGGTCCATCCATAATGTTCACTCATATCATTTACAGTGCTTATGATGTTTTCTTCCATCAGGCATGCGTTGGTTTCGCATAACATTTTCAAATCGTTTCCCATTGGTTCGCATTTGCTACCGAAATAGATATTATTATACTAAACATTAAGGCATAGTTAAATATGGCTTCAACATTAGAGGATGTTGAGGAGCATTGGAGGAAAAAGCAATTTTAGACATTTCAGTTTTTCTATGAGGATGTTCAAGCAGGAATGGCCTATTTTAATGATCATTCAAACATAAAGATTAAAATTAAAACTGACAGCTATAAAGAAAATAAGATGAATAAAATAACAAACATAAATCTTCTAGTCAGAAAATAATTGTTTCTTCATGTGAATGGAGGAGAAACAATAGACGTTTAGTTGAGAAGTAATATAAGATTTGAAAGGATTTGATATTCCTAAAAATTTTTGGATGTCTTGGCTTTACTGGCCAAAGTGGGTAAGAAGACCAAAACACTATAGATGAGTAAAACTAAGCTTTCAAAATAAAAAAAGTTCTTATTAACTGTTTTTACTTGCAACTAGGATGTCTACGATATGCAGATTCTTAAAACTGTGTGGTCGTTTTATAGACACAACACTTCTAATGCTATGAAAAGTGCTCACAAAACATTACAGCTTAAACACTTGACTCCATGTCATGGGTATAGTTGATGGTGTACAAACAAGCAAAAGTTTATCAGCGTAAGATTCATATGAAAACAGCAATCCAAGTACTACCACTAAGAAGGGAAAAGACGCAGCAGATCTCTGGCAAACTTCCAGAATTTATATAGGACTGGTACTCATATGTATCCTCTTGTGTGCCATAGAGCAAACGTCTTTCCCAAGCTTAATTATAGAGAACCAAGAGTTATGGATTTTAATTCGTGATATTGCTTTGTCGTGATGAATCAGTAATTGATGGTAGCGAAGAGTCTTTAACATGAGATATCTAGAAACGTCCTACTAAAATTTTGAGAGATTATTGAGCAATGAATTAACAACTTTTAAAGGGGCCAAAAGGTCTATTTCAAAGAACAAACGGACATTTCTCCGTTTTATTGTAGATTCTTACTGCTAAAGCATATCTAGATCAATGTCTCTAATCTCTCTAGTAAGTGTAGCATAACCTCAGGGACCAAATCTCAAGTTCATCATCTGATATCGCATTTGTGTTCAAAGTAGTAGTCCAAAGTTTAGAGAAGTTGCAAAATCATCTGTAGTAGCAGGAATCAACAGCATAAACACTAAGCAATAAAGAACATTCTTTCAAGAAATATACCTAAGAATATAGTACAACACATGCAATGTTATCAAAAAAAAATAAAATGGCTATAGACACAGGACCCGCACCGAGATTTGGAACCAGACCTTAAAAATGTTATCAACTTAGCAAAACATATATTGGTAGCAAGCAAATGCATGTTGGGAGATATGAGAGAGGGAAGACTTATTACACTTCATGTTGCAGTAAATATGGTAATTGAGATTTAAGATAGCTGTAGACAGTTATGCAGTCGTAGAATCAACTTTTTTCTCTTGAAGCTGTAGTTACCATAGGACACCTATTAGTTTTATGGAGAATGCCAAAATCCGACATATGAGGATACTCCAGTTTATAAATACAACAAAAGTCATAAGTATGGTAAACTATTCTTTAGACATGGTATATTGGACTTATTCTAACCAGACATTTGTAAATCACCTTCAGTATTAGAAACAAATAATAATTCAATCAGATTTCAGAACGAGATCAATTCGGAAAATGATGTTATTTTACGTTTTTTTACTTTTAGCTCGATTAGCTTTGATTCACAATCAATAATATAGTGAAATTATAATTAATCCAAACTAACTCAAATATTAAATCTGTACCTACCAAATGTTGCAGTTTTCTTTGGCAGTTTTTCCATATCCATAGTACTGCCCATTATGGTAGCAAGTTTTGATTGGTTCTGGTGGAATTTCAACAATTCCTTTACAAAACGATAAGAAATCGGGGCAGCAGTCTTCGTTTCGAGTTCGATTACAAAAATCGTCGCAATAACATAATGTACCTGAAATAATTAAATTCAAACAAATAACAATTTTTTTTGAATTGCACAAATGCAAAATAGGATTACCTATTATGGGTGCAGAACAATCGTCTTGCCTTCCTGGGCAGCAGCCTCTATGTATAGCGCCACAATAAGGGCCAGGCGGTAACCCTATATAATCAGACACCGCTGATACAATACCAATAAATGATATTGTTGTGATCGCAATAAACACCCATCGAAGTCGCGTCATCTGTAAAAAAAAAACAGAACGGTTTAATTTAATTTATAATTATAAAACGAAAATGACGAAAAAAACACAAAAGCAATCAAGTAATTTGCCAAAGAGTTTAACAATAATTTTCATAAGAATAAATCGGTTTTTAATTTACATTTAATATGCTGACAAAGTTAATGGTTAATAATAAAGGCTCTGTTTTTGTATGTAAATTAGATTTTTTAAACGTCTTGCATATATAGAAATCCAAATAAATTAAATTTTATAGCACAGCTACATAGAAAAGCTGCAATAAAATATTCGACCTTCGTTTGTCTTATCTAACCTAATATTCAAACATTTTCAATTTAAAAGTAATTATGTGTTAGATGTAATTTGCTGTTACTTTGTATTTAATAAACACAAATTTAACGATGTGTTTATGTAGATACTAATAACACCACATTAAATTAAGGTTTTTAAGGCAAACTTTAATAATATTGAGCTCGTTTATAAATGAAAAATAACGCTTTGGGTAGATTTGCAATATTAATTTTGTTTTAATTACATTCAGTACGGACGATCTTGGAGATGTTCAAAAGTTTGCTCATTTTAATACTAATTTATAATAGTTATTGGATGTCAAATAATTAATGTAAAATGAAAGGAGTCCATTAAACAACAGATGTTTTGCAAAAGACACCTAATTAATACTTAATGAATCATCATCGTCAAAACAAGACAAGACAATTTTGATTTGTCCTGTACTTTTAAGATTTATTTATATCTACATTTTGCATGTCAAGTTTGATTTAAAATAGCAAATGCTGATTGGTTTTAGGTGAATTTATATTTAATGAGAATATTTCTAATAACGAAGATACTGAATTAAACAGTTACTAAGAAAATATTTTCTCTTCGCCTTTTTATCAATTCCTAGTATAAAATGGAACAAAGCAAATTGTCTTAATTATTTTATAATAGTTAAGTTTACATCCACATCTGCAAAATAGATAACAGTTTCAAATACACAAAAGCTGAATTATAACTAATTGGACATTGACGTATTTGATTGCCTATTTGCGGCAAAACATAATCATCTGTAATAGTTGTAGAATTCAATATCCCGCAATCAACACAAAATTGATACTCGCCGGTTTTTTTATTACAAATTAAGATACACGAAAAACAAAGTAAATAGATGGAAGTCATATCAAATGAAGTCACAACAATTATTTCTGTTTCTAATTTTCATCACAATTATTAGTTATTCTGAATACCCTTTTAAGTTTCAGTTTTGTAATCCAAATCAATAATAATACATAAACACTCACCAGAGTAGAATAACTAAGCCGATTCTACAGCCAACACCAGGTGTTCATTTTTTTTGTAAAAGGTACAATTTCTAGGACTTTCTAAGCAAAAGTGTAAATCGCTACAGGAGAATCACAAATACTTCTTGGAATAAAAACAAATTAGATTAAAGTATCACGAATAATACTGACAATTTTGCATTTTAGTTAATTTACTTCGTTTTTCCTTCCTAGAAACGACGTTTGTAATAATAACTCTAATATCAGCATATCAATAATTTTTATTGTTTAGTTAAGACTAACTTGAGAATATAATGGATATTCTTTTGATTAAAGGAAATTTCCTTTACAATATCAAAATATAGGCTCCATTATATTAAATGGTAATCTTGACACTGATAAATGATAATGTCCTTGTAGAACAAAGGTATCTTTGAGCAATGTTTTAGTAAATAAACAAACATGAAAACTAAAAATAATTTTGCATTTCATAATGATAACTAGTGTAGTTTCCCCAAGAGAACACTATTCCCATGAGTTCAAAAAGTGTATCCCAAATGACCACAATATTCAATATTATCATTTCCAAAACAAACCTGTTTACAATCAATTAAGGCCTCCTTAATTAAATTAGATTTTGTTGTACAATTACGTTTTGTTTAAATAAGATTCTTTGATTTTTAGGATTCTATGTAAGCAAAGATCTAATTAATTAAAAAACAATTTTGTCACTTATAGAATTGACATAAAATTAACTACCGTTAGTTATTGGTAATGATGACACAACAAGTGCAATCATATCAATAACTTTGATTGAGTACATGTCTATAGTTTTAAATGTTTCATCTTTTATGTCATGAATATTTTCAAGGAGAGCTACAAGTTAATTGATTTAAACTTTTATAAATTATTTTCAAACGCAAAGGAATTTTGATCATTTTGAAGATATAGTTTCAGAAACTTGAGTGTTGTGTCAAAATAAATATCACACAATAAACTGATAGTGTATCAAAACTTCTACCACAACAATATTCCCCGCTCCCTAAATCTTTCTATCTCAAATGGCCAAATACATAGAAAACTTTCAGGGCTACTGCCTCCTGTCAATGTTCAAATATTTTAAACAGTCATCTTACCGCATCTACTATCTAATAGATTTTTAAATGCGAACTTTAACACCCTCTATCTCCAAAACGGTGTTTATTAAGACTTTTGATCTTATTTTTGGTTAAAGAATCCATTTGCATTTCCAATTGAATCTACTTCTTGCGACCTTTTCTACGTTAAATTTTTCTTTTTGCCTTCGTTTTTTACATTTGCACGTTTCAAGTTTCTTACTTTTCTTTCAGTATATGTTTCGTTTATTATGTGTTACAAGTAAATATACTTGGGCAAAACCTTGCTTTTTGCTTTTTCATTCTTGCCTTACCAACACTTTGGTTTTTACCTCAGTCCATGTACACAAACCGATCTTAATCTTGTAGAAACTATGCATACAGCAAGTAAAGAAACAATTAATAATAAAAACATTATCTACTTTATTCAAAACATCAAAGTCTAAACATGACAATATTTTATTTTATCGTTTGTTACATACACATTATATACCATAGCTAGAATGTACACAGCATTTTCTACAGTTCTACTCTTTGGCAGAAACAACAAGATATTTTTTTTAAATGGAAGAACATTAGCTGTTAGAGATCAGTAAATAAAGTTTGAGCCAAGTAAAGATTTTAGACTTAGGTTACTCTTCCTGTCTATTGTCCCTCTCTATTTTCAGTTCGTTGGACAGACTTTAACGTTTGCAAGTTATACGTATCTTGGTGATATCAATCAATGATTTCCTGTGAAGGTAGGCAAGATTTTTATTTTCGTCTTTGCTTAGATTTCTGAGACTAAAGGTTTGTCTTTGTCATTCACATGGATAGTAACTGTTTCTATTTAAATTAAGATTCTTTGTGTTATGTTACATTTGGTTAAAATGCAATTAGAGTTGCGAAAAGCTTGAAATGCAATTGTACTAAGGGTTTTGTAAGCAATTCTAATAACATTTTAACGAAAAACAACATAACGAAAACAAGATTAAAGATGAATTGTCGCTTGTCTTTCTTACCTTTTCGCATCATCTTGTGTCAAAGATAGTACAACAAAATGTACTAATAAAATAATCTGTTGGGCACCATGTTAATAGTTTAAAATAAGTCTTTAACCACAAACATTGTAATTTTCCCATTTTAAAAAATTTTATTTTCAAAACTATTGAACTCTCAATACCCTGAGAAAAACAAAAAGATTATATTATAGCCAGTTAAACATTTATTTTAAACCATTATAATATGTCACTGACTGGTGACTCTTCTTCAAACGATTATGGTTTTTTAACAACTGCCAAATGACAGAAAGACTTATTCTCTAATGACATGCTGTACAGGATGTTCAAATTTTAATACCGAACACTGATATCGAGCTGCATACTATGCCAAAAAGCATTTGTTAACGTTTTAGCCCCTCTTTACGACGTAAATGGAAGTGGCTACGCCACTGACAACTACTACAGACTACAAGATATTGAGTATAGGAATTTACAGTTGAAAGAATGTTTTTTCATAGAACATGTATTTTACAGAAAACGACAATTAATTGTCACTATAACAAGCTGAATACTGAATAAATTATGGTAAAACAGATCAAGGAAACGATAAGATTTCTCTTAATATAGTAAAAGGAACATTCTCAAGTGGAACTAATCATAATATTTACTTATTGGTTTGTAATAACTAATAAGTTCTAGTTTCATAAACAAGATTGGGTTATTATGAAGAAAAAATATCAAAATATTTTGAAGATTTTAACTCTAGAACTTTTACGCAGAAAAAATCGCAGTTGAATAATTTATTTTTGAAGAATTTGCATCTAATTATGCAAAATTCTACATAAAAGCATTGAAATGCTAATGACAACAAACACCTTCACACATACCACAAAAATAGTTCTGATCTAAATATTGGAATGCTGTCTAGTTTTATACTAAGTGTTTAAATTGATTTTTTAACGATTAAAAGTGTACGTGTACATCCATTAAGAATTGATCAGTCGAATTTCAAAGGGAAGTGATCATCAATATTTTCGGAAGCAGACACAACACACCGCAAAACGATGTAGGTGTTCATCCTTCAAAGATCATTATTTATTATGATGCATTAAAGTAAAATGTTTTTACCAGACTAAAATCTGTAATATTTCAAATTACGTAAATAAGAAAAAACTAATTTAATGATAATTTCTTCTTGGAGTGTTAGTTTTATTATATTACATCATTCATTCACACTTTAAACTGATTAATGGCTTGGCATCTAATATTTGTAAATAAATCATTCTTGTTTTTTTTATAAGAGTTCTAATTTTATTAAAGGAATTTCAATGTTATCATACGTTTTATTAATATTATTTCTTAATAGCACCCAATTTTATTAATAAAGAATAAATAGTGGCGTTTTTATGTTAGCCTTAATTAGACGCTTCCTATATAGGCCAGGAGAAACAACTTTTGTAAAACAAACTATTTCCTTTGAAGTTTTGTTAAATGGTAACATTATCAACAAATTTAGTTATACAATTTTACATTTAAAAAATGAAATATGGTTTTTACTTAAAAACAAACTACCTTAAAAGTAAAAAATTGTTCTAGTTCAAGTTCCAAATTGCTTCATAAAAATAACACTAATTTATCAAAATCTGTGACACATAAAATTAGCGAGCAAATCTAGGAATATTAATCATGGAGATAAGGGGCAACATCAGTCTTATTATCAAAGAAAGATCCATTAAAAAGACGCTTTGAGACACAAGAAGGTATAAATAATTGTCATCGTGTATTTATCAATTCTAGAAATAGATTTTTAGCTAATACAGAAATTGTTATAATTTGTTCACTCAAAAGAAAGTTATGGAAATTTATTAGACTTGTCCATAAACTATAAACATGTGATTTCTAATTCTTTCCAAACCACTCGTCGCTATTTGGTCAGATATTATCTCTATTGTATTTCTAAAATCAAAATTGCGGTCTATAACAGTTAAACAGACAATCCTGGTTTTGGTATTGTTTTCAAGATACATCCAGTTCACCTTTTATAACGATCCGTGGACATGGTTTCACAGTTTGTGAATAACCAACACTTAGACTTCTGCTTTAAGTTGAACAGTCTTAGGCCTATAGTAACCGGGTTTTTTGAAAGCTATTCTCTGAATCTGGTCACGTCTACAGAGTTTTGCTGATCTTCTAAACTGTTTGAATAGCCTTACACCGCTTTTAGAGCTAGCTAATAAACGTCATCTTTTTGGTTTCAAGAATTTTATTTCAATACTCAATACTATTAACTTTCCTAACGTGTTGTTGCTATTTTTTGCAAAATGCATCTTTACCTAATATTATCAAATTGTCCAAATCTTCCAAATAAGAGGGAAATTTTTGGATAATGAAATCGTTAACTATTTTGGTTGCAAAAAATTGTTTTAGTCATATAATAAAGGAATTCAAAACACAATAGTAGATATGATAACACTAGAAGCACATTAAATGTAACCCCCAGTCAAAACATCATACTGTCTTTAAAATAGAAGAACTGCTGCATTCTAAAACAATTTCTTTTGAGATATAGAAAAGAAGTCTTTCATGATTGGTAAAAGCTCAGGGACATATGCAATCAATTAAAATGTTAACTACCGTTTTTCTAAGATCTCAATTACGCAAAAGTATCCTCAGGAAACAAAACTAACTTAAAGCTTGTCGTCTTTCGATAATAAACATCTTTACAAATAACCTATAAACAGTTTTCAATTGCCAATCTTTAATTCACAAACATTGATTTTTGATAGAGCATTGTGCAACAGACTATAATATGAGAAAAGATTATTACAAGATTACAATTGAATTGAAAAATGCAAGATTAAAAATTAAGAAGTTGCCGAGTAATTTGGTGCAATAGGCTCCTGGACGTCGAAAAACAATAATTATCATACCCTACTATAACTGACGCTTTTTCTGATACCATTTTGATTTGTCTTCGAACTTCAGACAAAAAAATGTAGACTTTTCAATATTTTTTTATCAAGATCCCAAACTTAGATCAACAATGATTGCTAGTCATTATTTCTTCATGTATGGTAACTGTTTCTGTGCAATTTTTGATTTTTACACCATTTCTTCTAGCTTTAAGAGCTGCATTATGAATTTTTTAGACCGATATAAACTATTCTTGAATTTTCCAAAAATAACGACAGTAAACTGATAAAATACATTTCGATATTTTTTTGATACCTATGCAGAGAAAGAGAAACAAATAAAAATCGAAATTCATATATAACTGCTCCCAATAAGTTACATAACAGAAAAGTTACATTAAACTTGATTCAGTTCATCTGTAAAATTTTCAAATATTTGGGCAACTTTCTAAATCTTTATCTTTCTCTATCATCTTTTGTTTTCAAACTGGTTTTTATGAACGTCTCTTCTACATGATCTTTTATCTGCTTTGTTCTTTTGCTATAGAATATTAAAACCTAAATATTGTGCTGTGCTCTAACAACAAAATTGTAGGAAGAATATTTTGCTCGCTATAGCAAACAAGACGCCTATTAAGAAGAAATAGTAAAGAGACAGTACTAACAAACTAAACATAAATGCTTTTTCTGACACCTTCAAAATCTCACCTTGCTTGCCTACCCTTACACTGCTTGCCCTATCAGTAGAGAATTTTATATTTGCTTATGTGATACCACGGAGAGTTTACAGATTCTTAGAATTATACGCTACTTTCGTGTTTATTTCTTTGCAACACTATTTTGGTATGGTATGTACAATTTTTGTATGGCGCTGTCGCCGTTTTTCATTGGCTCTAATTTGACATAACGCTGTTCTTTCATAAAAGCAATTTTGGCATATAAAAGCAAATCATAAACTTTTGTCGCTTTTGTTTAAATTTAAAACGAGACATTTTAATATTTTTGATTAATTTAGTTCCCATAAGAAAGTTAAAAGAAGGCTAAGTGTGACTTCGGAGTTAGAAAACGGATTCCAAACAAATGAGAGTCAATAATCGCTGCAAGTAGCCAAAAAAGTTAGAAGAGGAACGCTTTAGCGCGACGTGAGCAGGAGTTTGTTTATTCATATAATGAACAGATTTCTTAACAATTTTTAAAGCAGAGGAGTTTTCTTGTTTCCAATATCTATACAGATTTACGATATTTCATACCAGTTGCACAGTTCTTAATTCAATTCAGAATTAATATAGAAAGTCCGGTTCTGAACAAAGAGAAATTTTAATTGCGGGGCTACATAAAAGTACAAAAATAATTTTTGAATCATCCATCTGAAACATTTGGCTGTTGACTAAAAGCATTTCGTGCAACTTCACGTGCATGTTTACGGTTCAAAAATCTTATTTCGTTTTCTTGCCAAAAATTTTTCAATCGTTAAAACAGCTCTTATTATTTTGTTCACACTTGTTAATATAACACACACCACGCAGTGTTTATAATACATCGCTTTTATGGTGCAATTTTATTATTACATATTATTGCAACTTTTATTAATATCGACGACCTAGCGTAATTTAATATTCTGTTCTTTCATTAAAGCAAAGCGGGACAAATATTTTATTTATTGTCGGTCCTGACCCGAAAGCGAACTTGTTTGTTGACGTGTTTCTCTGTTTATTCATTAAACGGCAATTATTGCGGTTATTATTAATTCCGATTCAGTATCAATGATGGCAAGTGATGTCATTTCATAAATTTGATAGCTTCATCGGTTGCAATATGTTCCAGCTAATAATTTAAATTTCAATGCACGTATTAAACATTAAGATTACAGTTGTAAAGTGGACATGAAGAGCATTTTGATGTTTAAAACTGTTTCACACGGATCTGCAGAAGTTGTGGGCCTATAATGATATGATATGTATAATACATACATAAATATTAAACACTTTCGATGCAAATAAAATTATAACTTAAGTGTGTTTATACAAGTAATAATTTCGTCAGTGACCTTAAAGTCTGATGCAAAAAAAATACTTTGTTGTCACTTTGTCAGCTGATGATTTCTACATAACGCGACACAACAATACTAAAATATTTCAACACAAACTAGACTGTTTCATAAGCGCCACTACAGTGTCGTTAATTTACTGTCGTACCTCTCAAAGAGATGTATATCTAATTTTAAATAACATTAAGGTATCATTATCGGTATAAGAAAACAGACCTAATTATTTTCAACGATTGGCAGCACCTAAGGTTTTGGTTAATGAATAGGTAATAAGCTCAGCTAACTAGATGCTGAAAGTTACGTCATTTTTAGTAGTGGATATAACCGTGAATCCCAAAATACAATCAAGGTAAGCTTTTTTAATTGAAAGCTCGTCATTTTATTGATTTGTCTTGGGAAAAAATTTGGTCTTTCTTTACCAATAAAAAAATACAAAATTTACTCAGATTATACAACCATAGTAATTTGTATGTTGGTCCTTCGAGCCAAACCACAATTTAGGGTAAAAAAAGCATACTTTAATTTAATTATTTTAATTCAAATTTAGTCTACGTTTATTTACAAATCAACAATAAGAAAGCATACTTCATTTCAATTTAGTTAATTCTTCTGATTTTAAATAGAAAAATACATAAAAATTGAAGAACCTACTAGATCTGCTATGAAATGCTGTACATATAAGGAGCTGAGGGACGTCGTCATAAGTGTGCCATGGCGATCATGACATTGATTTCTTTTATAACTAAAGCGCACTTAAAAATGTTGCACATGGATGTTCAAACTTAAAAGCAAACTTGAACCACATAGAAACTTATACTTAGGGTATTCGTCTCTAGCTACTGAGTAGAAATGTTTTTGAATACTGCGTCCATGAGAGAGAAAAAATTGTTTTAATTGAAACGTGGCTTGCTTCTAAAATAAAAAACAGCATACAATGTCTGCAGTAGTGATTCTTGGTTTGGTTCTACCAAGAGCTACTCTTTATCTAATACAACACAAATCTAGTCACACAATTCAAAAACTATGTATCGTAGAATCCAACCAAGCAATGATCACTGATAAAGTATTTTATTGTAGAACAAATATTTGGATGTGAGAAGGACACCCTGCGTCATCTATCGACAATCTATTCTGGACCTTCCATGTACTGAATAGTGAAAATAGATTATTGAATGATTTTAATGTCAATACTGCGAAAGAAAAACTTTTTTTAAGACGTCTTTTGCCTTCCCCATTTGTTCTACCGTAGGTGACGTCTTCTTCCAATTTACCTTTATTACATAGTTGGAACTTATGACAATACCTCCTTTTTGTTCGGTTCATTATTTCGTTTTGAAGATGTTTATTTCTTTATCTCTGCAAGATTTCTGGGTTGACTTTCTCTCATACTATATTTAATAGAATGTTATGCTTTTATGGAACTGTAAGTGCAAATTTGAGTATAGATTTTAAGAAACATTTATTTCATATACGTATCACTGAGTCATAACTTACAACAAAAAGAAGCAGAACCTTTGTATTTAATTAAAAAGTGAATAAGCAATGAATAAGATTTGTCGCTGTTTTAAATTTCACATTTTAGTTGATTATTACTAAGGCGAAAAAATGTCAAACTTATTTGAAGCAGATGTCTTGTTTGCTTATTTGCTTTTCTTCAAACTAACTGGAACTGTTGTGAAAAAGTTTTGCAGTATATATATGGGCTGTGATGAATGTTATCAGAAATTTCTTTAAATAACTTTTTTTGCTCATATATGATGCAAATATCCACACAAACTAATGTTAGTATGCAGGAAAGATTAACGGTGACGGTAGCATATGTTTGGTGAATCTGCAAGATACCTGGTTTGATTCAATGATAAGCATTCAAGACAAAAATTTGACTTTGCTGATTTTGGTAAATATCAAATGCTTGATGTATGCTGAACTGATTTCGTTAACTTTCACATAGTGGAGTTGTTTCCGAAAACTGCATTTGAAGAACAACTAAGGAAATATTTCTTCGAGATATAAAAATGCTGAGATTCTATATTCAGAAATTGTAGATCAATCTTGTTAAATATATTCAGAAAAATTATAAAATCAATGATACTTTTAGTTGTCGTTGGAATTCCTCATCTCTAGACCAAGAGGTTCAATTGAAACGCTGCTTAGGTATAAGTAACGCGATGGATCGACTTTAACTCGATTTGGCCAGGAAATGCACGACTTGGAATGACCAAACAATTTGATTTCAAACCGACTTGAAGAGGCCTGGAATATATGGCAGCGCTTTGGAAGCAATCAAGCAGATTTTGGTCGAATCGTTCAAAAGCAGTTCATTACAAGACAAGATTGAGACCCAATTGATATGATTGATGAAAGACTGTAGAACCAGTGATCTTTGGATTTTTTAATTATATTTTAACTAATTGTAAGGCTGGATCAATACAAAAGTTCTTTTATTAGAAACGATACCTGAAAAGCTATCGTCAACCCTTTTGTAATTTCAAAACGATTTCACTTTTTCATAATGAGTTCATAAAATGATTACAATTCTGTTGTTCAGAGTGGTCTGAAGTCCTATGAAACTGTTTTTAAAAAAAAACAAGAGATATACAGAGGACTTTGGTCTTCGAAAGCATCATATTAGTACCAGTGGTCCTACAGGTATTAAATTGACAAATCAATAGAATAGAATAGAAGATCCGTCTCGCTGTCCCCATAAACACCAGGTGTATTCGTTTTAGTTGATGTAGCAAACGAATTTCATTAAGAGAAACATTTGTATTCAAGGCTTTGTCCACGTGTAACACTGAACATTTTCAGTTTGAAAATCCCAATTTAGAAATTCGATTTATGAAATCCATCTCATTTTTCAGACAACGTGAAATGAGAAAATTATAAACTTCTATTAAGCAATTAAACGACGCTGTCGAATTTCTATGGCTTCTTCTCTTTTATTAATTAAAGTCAAGTCGGTAGTAATTTAAATTTTGCAAGATCTTATTATGGGGTTTGAAAGATAAATAAAACAAATTAAGCACTATTTGTTAATATGCCGCAAAATTCATAAACAGATGTCATTATTTTGACATGCGTATGCAAACAAAGAACTATTATTTATTATTATTATTACCCACAATAAAAACAAAAAAATTTGCAACAAAAATAAAACAAACGTTATCTCTGAAATCATACATTTTAAATAGAAATTAACGTTTTACAGCTTGCATAATTGTTTACTGTTGTCCATTGTCCAATTTGACGTGTGCATTTTTTAAAACGTAGCGGCCAAATCCTGGGAAGCCCAGGTATGCATACAAAAATATCGTTAGTTTCACAGAGGCGGATTGAGATGTTACACCTATTTGTTATTAGATTACAAATGACACTTTTTCATTTATCTACTTATTTTTAATATTTTTTGCGTTTTATGATTTCCAAGTATTTTGCAATAACAAACAGGTATGTAATAATTCTTTTGAACTGTGTCGACGTTTTTTTTCACATGAATCTATTTTTGCGTTGATATTTTTAAAAATATTTATAGTACTATATTCTTAAAAATAAAACTTCTTTATGACATAATCATCACAGCTGATTGTGATCTATTAACATTTTATTAGCTTTTTTTATATAAGAATGCGGTCGTGATTAATGTTCGACACCTTTAGGGTGTGGGAGCTGTCAAAACACGACCTTTTGATGTTACTAAACTACAAGTGTTTTGCATATTGATTTTATTGTTGTTTATATCGTTGTCAGTATGGATCAGATAGATTGTTAACTTTATTACATGGAACGGTATTAAATTATTATTTTCTGTGTCATTAAAAATATTAAATTTCCAGGTAATAAGTGATGAAGGAGACATTTAAAATTTAAATTTGACGTAACATAACATAATCATTTTAATGATAAATTGCGTACCTATACTATAAACATATCAAAAGAAGGTTAGCAACAAATTCTAAGATTTTTAGGTTCAGGTTAACTTGAATGGGGTTTTATTTTTGAATATTTGCGTGGTAACCCAATTACATTTAGGCATTTAAGCGTGTAATCTAAAAATACTTCGAATATAAGTATAGGGATATTTTTATTACTCATTTATAAAGTTTGGTATGTAAAGGTACTTAACGGTGAGTTAAATTTATACAAAGTAGAATTACAATCACTTGTTGGTGACAAGTCTTACAACTAAATAACCTAAAATTAGCAATAACTAGAATAGAAATTATTGCTGAATCAGAATTGTTTACTATTGAAAAGTGTTATTTGTTTGTTTAACTGTAAATAATTTAGAAACGAATTACTTTAAATTCTATAGAAGAACTTATTTTGAAATGTCACCTTCAACAAAAGACCACACAACTATGGAATTTTTGTTCTAACTGTAAATTTTTTATGATTTTGCAATTTTTCTGCAATTTTTTTCTTTACTTTTTCTATGATTGTATCCAACTGTAAAATGAACTAATGAACTTGGAAATGACCTGCGAACACCATTTTAAGATTTAATTTGAATTCAGTTTTGAGTTGTTAAGAAATAAATTAAAATTACCCGCTCATTTATTACAAAATCATTTCTTTTCACTAATGAACTGCAATTTAGTTAAAATGCACAAGTAACTGTTAACATGCTATCAAAATACTATTATTACTGGTACACGATTGGATTATTATGGTTGACTGCTATTTAATACATCAGAAGATTATTTCTTTGTTATGTAATTTAACAGTTTCATGTCTGATAGCAATATTGACAATTAATCTATCTTTAGAAAAATAACAAAAAAATATATTCTGACATAATTGGCATTGAGAGATTACTTTTAATATGTTTGGTAACTTTACAGCATAACCGCTCAAGTGAAAAGGCTCCATCTTTACAAAATAGTTTGGAGTCTTATCACTTTCCGTGTCTTTGATATTTTTTGCCTAAGGAATTTAAGAAGGAATCTTGACCTATTTCAAGCAACGAATGAAGACTAAGAATTTGTCGATCAAAACTTTTACATTCCTCCAAAGCTATCAAACAATCCCAAAAAAATTTCACTTCTAATTTGAAGTTGCCAAACTGCAATACTGATCAATTGTAACAAAACCATTTAGCGTTGACTCCCAGAGATTATGAGAAAAATTCAAAAAGAACTGATAGTCTATATGAGTTTCTTTTATTTTGACCATCGAAATGCCTAGACTGTTAAACAAAAAGCTATAAACTGTAAAATCTAACAACATATTGAAAGAGTTATGGAAACAAAAACTCAATTTTCCTTATTAAATTTTTTTGTTTTTGTTCTCCTAGCTCTTCTCATTCTCGCTCTATAAGTTCTTTTCGTTCAAATTTGAAAATCCGCTAGCATTGGCCCTGGCATTAGAAAGAAAGAGAGTTTCAATAACTCGCAAATGCTTGCTATGGAGTTAAACCCAACTTCGATTGGCTTAAAACAATGGTAGAGAAACCCCAAAAGCAGCTTTCCCGCTCAGACTCCCCAATTTCAAGTACTAAGGTTTTTTCGATCTGCGTCTCCCCTTTACCAAGGAAAGGGGTGATGATAAACTATGGTCCATACTGGGCTCAAGTAGATTATTATTACTGCAGTGGATCAGTGGAATTAAAAATTTCGATAAGTACAATTGCTTTTTTTGTACTACTCAGTCTACAACTAAAAGTATCGATAACTCCTTGACTACTGAAAATAACCAAAATGATCACTCTTTGTTTTCGACTTGTAATGAGCTAAACTATACATTGAGTCAGTTTTTAACAAGCGTTGTAAACTATTGGAAAATTATAAGTTTACGGTTTCAGACAGAGCTAGAAGCTTCAAAATTTCATTTTGTGGACTTGAAAGTTCAGCTTTATTATGCGACAATCCTTACGCATATAGATATCCTATACCCCAGGAACAGGATTTCCTATTGAGATAGAAGTTTAGTTGTTTGTAATACTAGAGGAATTGCTTTCAAACCATCTTGTTACCATCGAGTGTCTTATTTTTTGTTTTTTTTATCTATATCTCGAAAACGCGGATAGTGGTACTGAACTTGAGCTTCGTTTATTGAGGTGGGTAGAGGAAGGGTTGTCAAGCAATCCGGGTAGCAACCTGTCTTTTGGTTTTTCAACTTTTCAACCAATAAGTTACTGTGTTTTTGACAAGCGACGCATAACCTTAAACCGTGTTCTGGTGTAACTGACGTAGGAAGATTAATAAAAGACAAAGTTGTCTTAACAAGGTTAATGAAGGACAAACTTCAACTATGTACCACTGTAGGTGACTCGATTGAAGGCAAAATCCTACTGAGGTGCCAAAGGAGGGCTCTTGAAAACTAAAACCAGATCCAAATTAAATATGACTTATCTAAGAAGATCTAATAATAGAAGCCCTTATTTATTTATCACTTGTTGTTACCCCAATAGTCTCAGGCATATACTTTAGGTGCTACATAGCAGTGTGTTTGCTTCCATCCCTTAGTAAGAAAAACTGTCTATTTTCAAGCTGTGTTCAGAAACCATGAAGGTTGTGTCAAAAAACAGAAAGCCCTTCTACTACTACCACCAAAAAACGAGATAAAACAAAAAGCAAAAAAAGCATCCCTGCCTGAGATATAGAATATCTGCCAAAAACAGTAGACGATGGATGGTACCATTGCCAATAGCCGAAATTTCATGTCGATCCGACAACCAGTTCCTGAGATGTAGAATATCTGGTAAGAAAAGGCAAAAGACATTTTGAACGGCTGATGGGCTCAAACTCTAGCAATTTTCAAGCTTCATGCCCAAAAAGACTTTTAATCAGTAAGTATAGTTTCATTAAATTCCACCGCAGTCCAAAACCCATCCTGTGGACATATTTATTTGATTTTCTTATAATGAAAGTTGCATTTAGAAATCTTGAGCCTGAACTATAAATCGATTATTAAGAGCGATCTATTAAACCGTCGAATAAAATAGACAACTGGTAACTTCTATGACAGCTATGTTTCTCATGTTTTAATACCCGTCTATTAAACATCTTTAGATTTAATAGAGCGCTCATAATATCTATAATGGGCACTAGTGCTGAAAAACGTCCCTTCTGACATCCAAAAATGTATCAAAAAGATTTGTTTGGACATGGGTGTAGAAAGAATAGCTTATGCAACACACACCAAGAGCAACTTTTTGTACTCTTTTTGGCACTTGTTACATAACATACTATTGTTTCTATTTTGTAGGTAAATGTATTTTTAGAAACCTGTATATCTAAGATTTTATTTTTATAATTCTTAAGAACAAAAATGTATTTTTAAACTAGGAAGAATAAACATTCCAAACAGTACCAACACATTCATTGTTCATAAACTAAAACGACAAGCGTTGGTGTAATTACATTAGCAGTGAAACTGATTGCGCAATTTTATTATTGTAATCATGGTTTGATGTCTAGGGTCGTAGGCCGGTGCAATGGTTTGACAACGGACGAAGCCCAACGGTGGGCTATCGCAGATGACCTGCAGAAGGACGAAGCAGGATCGTGTGCCACCCTGATGAAAGGCAAAGTCGGAATGTGGAATCTGGTCATAAATAAACGAAAATGCTATATCTAGAAAAACAGTAATTATGAGACGTTGCTTAAACCTTGACCCAGAACTATGTAGGTACAATATGAATAGTTCAAAATACAAAAAATAGCTTGAACATAAAAGAGTAGACACAGAACATAAGATTCGTCTAAGCAAAAACCAACAATAAAAATCTTAAATACTTACATATACAAAGGTATCTTTTAAACATTATGACTGACATTAATTCATTTCAGTGATATGTCGCAATATTAATTTGTTAAGGCTCTATTAAAAAACCACATAAATATTGAAATTAACATGTGTAAATTCAGAAATACATAAAAAGATAGACATAAAAATATATTAGCGTATCATTAATGAAAGTAATTAAAAATATTTTTAAGTTCATTAAGATGCTCAGCAATTAAAATTATTGATTGTAGTATTTGATAAAAATTACAGTAATTAGTATAATTAGTTAACTAATAATCAATATGGTTATCTCATTTTGCGTTTTTTAGAACAAACCAGATTATTAAGGTAAAAATTTTAATGTTTATATAAATTAACTTAAACCAGAATCTATTGGGTATTGGACATTTAAACACAAAATATATTAAAAATGAATATGAAGCGTATATACTGGAATACTGGAATACACTATATAGTGTAAGAATAACCGCACTTAGAGACGATTCAACAAGGATTTGTTTATACAAAAAAATATCCAGTTTGTAATATTCGGGCAGATATTTATAAATAAGAAACACATCTTCAGGAAGCGAAATTCACAATGTACTTCAATATTACCCAGACAGAAAGAAGAAATTCCAGGAAAACCACCTTCTAAAGAACGATTAGAACAAGGTATTATTACAGTCATCAAATAAAAATAGCAGCACTAAACACTAAAGTGCAACATAAAACAAGCTGATCAATACTAATTTATTATCCAGTTAATTAAATTAAAAACATACACATTACAAGTAATTTACAAAAAAAAAACTAAATTCTGACTGGTCCGTATCACGAAACTTTGAAATTAATTGTATCAATTTTTATGAGGTTTTCCTTGATAAACATGATTTAACTGCAGTAAATTTTATTAAATCTCAAATAGACATAAAATGCTTTTCATGTAATAATAAATTACAAGGTAAAACTCAGGCGCAGTTAATTATTGTCTCTTGCGTCTTTTTTTCGAGTGGTTTGATCACATTTGCTTATTTCCTACTAAATAATAATTATAATACCTAAGGTTATTTTTTTACTTACCTTAAATGAATTCTAACATACAATAAATTTTCCAAAAACATTCAATTAATTAAATAAAAATTTTAAATTATGTCCAAATTTAAAATTTACGTATAATCTAAAATTTACCCATAAATATCAAGGTTAAATTTATTTCCAGAAATTAGCAATACTAATTTGGTTGCATAAAGCTGACTAAAACATTCATTAAAGATAAAAAAATCTCCATATATAAACAAGCCGTTATTAGAAAAACTGTGTTATCTAAATTTTGCATACCATTTGAGAATATAACAGTGAAGTACTTGTTGACTTGATGTTTAAAATGAGCAATTAATGACAAACCAACAGGAAAAAAGTGAAGTAGTAGCTTTCCTAAATTGCATGTTCAAGTTGTTTGTCAGAATTTGAATTAGTAGGTCATGTTTACCCTTTCAGAAATTTCTTATTAATGCGTGCATATGTGAAAATAATTCTTGAGAAATGTTTTTTCTGTTGTGAATAAAAAAAATTAAACCGAAAGCTTTCGTCAACGTTATATATGAGATCCTGGCAATTTTGTAATTTCTCCATTCATCCCACTTGTTCTCGATAAACAAACACTTCCAAGCAATACATTTCAAGAATGAGGTTCAATATTCGACATCTTTATGCTAATTTCCCTAACAATGAATGAGTTGTTTGATGATGTATTCTGCTTCTTTTTTGTTTTGTTTTGCAAAAATCTGATACTAGAAATGTCACGCTTTGCAATCTTGTTTATCTCTAAACTTACTATTTTAAAGTCCTTCAACAAGGTGTCTGATTTCTTTATAAATATAAAAAACCATTTATGTAGTAATAAATTGTATCATCCTCTATTGTAACTTAAGAAAGCTGTGATAATAAATGTCAAACACGAGATTTCGCATTTCAGGGTCATTATTCCGACTAATCTCAATAAATTATGTTTTATAATTCCTAACGGCTATTTCGACTTGAACTATTTTTACTGCTTTTCTTTAATGAACAATTTTTTGATTTAGATTTATTTTAAGAAATTTTGAAATATACCCAAAGTAATCGCTTAATCTGTAAATTAAATGACTGGTATGTCCCCAAAATACGCGCTAAAGAATTTTATTGCGAAAGATTTCTGTATCAGCTTTGAAATTGCTGTTGTGTACTGGGTATTTCAAATAAGGTGAGCCAAACGAATGTTCCAATTATTTGAAAAGATACAAAAATATGTGTTTAGTACCAAAAATAATTAAGACAAACTTAGCTTCCAAAATTCAGTTCTTACTTCATTTTCCATAAATTTTTCGCACGTTGAAGCAAAATAACAGGTGTTATTAACATCAAATGAAAATTGATTCAATAGAATTACGGTTTGCATTTTTTGATCACCTTGTATAACAAGACCATTTAGTTAGAATTTTTGCAGATTGAAATTTATTTTTGTACAACTGTTAGTACGCTAACTTTTTTTAATTACAGCGGGACTCACCAAAGAGTTACACTAAAAAAATCATTAACGTCAAAACCAGTAGATTTAGACCTGTTATCGGATTCTGAACTCACGCTAAGATATAACTCATCGATGTCAAAATACTCGAAACGATACAGGTTTGCAAGTGTATATTTTTGTTATCGTCAATTCCACGATACCACAAACGCTGTTGTCAAAATATGTCAAAACGTCATCGAAACAACGACTGTTAAATGCAAATAAATATCATTTTTTTCGTTTTGTTGTATCATGTTAAGAGTTCAAAATCACTGTATAATGCTACCTTACTGAATCAGCAACGAATGAGACAAATTGAATATTCAAAGTGTCAAGTAAAGTAAAGATGGTAGAAACAGGTGTAAAGGATGTAGAGAGCAACTGAATTAGACAAATCGTGTTTCGTTTTTTTTTTATTGAAATCCTTAAAGGCCATTATGAGCTTAGAACGTACCTCATTTCGTCTAATGCCATTTTGTCTAATTGTCCATTTCGTCTGTGATTCCACTTTGTCTAATCCCATTTTGTCTCTGTCAAATCATAAAATAACTCACTTTTTCTAAAACTAGAGTCCAATGCGCATATTAATAAGATGGTCCTCAACACTTCATAATAATAAATACAGAAATTTGAACCTAACTCGATCCCGATTCATTCATCATTCAGATGATCAGACAAAATGGACGAATCCCCATATAGAGCCTGACTTGAAAATATGAAAAATATGAAAAAAACACCTGAAAGCACATCAAGTATTTATAGAACTGGGGTTTGTGCTTTGGCACAAAGTAATCAGAAGAAGAAATTGCTTGGGCAGATATTTTGATATTTGTAAGAAGATCGAACGGATTTAGAAAGCGAGGTGAAGATGTACAGTTGGGTAAGGGTGACATCAGTTATCAACATCTGTTATTTATACTACTCAAATTGTGTAAGATACTTGGAATATTGCTGGTCCAAAGATTCTATGATATAGGTACTATTGGCTTTAAAATGAACTAGGACACTGGCCAACTACTATAATTCGAAAATGTAAGTATGGGTAAAGATATTTTAGCCAAAATTAAATGTAGATATAACAATGGGAAAATTAAAGTGTCCTGGTTCATTTTTAAACCAATAGTACCTACTAATAACAAATAAACATATGGGTAGCAAAACCTTTAGAAAATGATTTGTCATAAATTGATGATAGTTGTTTTCTCGGGTTTCTCAATCGTTAACGATAAGATATTTTCTTAGACTAGAAAGTAAAAAGGAAAAGAGAGATGTAGATACTATTCAAATTGGTTTTAAGAAATGTAGAATCATTCCAGCAAACAAAAGATAATGCTCTCGAGTAAATTCTTCCAAATAATATAAAAATTCCAATTTGGGAAATTATATTAAATATTTAGGTGTCCCGTTTAACAGTCTAGACGTTACTATTCAGAAATCGTTTGAGCTATTGAGCTAAGATTTGGTATTCTAGTTAACTCGACCTCCAGATTGCAAAAACGAAATTAGAACAGTTTTTAGAACAAACTGTTAAACCAGAAACAACGTCGACTTTCATTTGTTAAATGGAGCTACTACTTTTTTATTGTCCCAATCGACAGACGTAAGATTCCCGGTACAAGATTATAGGGTTACCTGAGGTCTAACATTGATAATAGCAGAATTAGAACAGAAAAATGAATACTATCTCGTTAACGGTCTACACTTGATTTATTTAGAAACCATTAAAGCTTGAAAACTGAAATTTAGTGTTTCGATAATCAGTAAGACTAAAATTAGAAGATTTTTCAGAACAACCTATCAAACCGGAAACGATGTCGACTTTCATTTGTTAAATGTAAAAATTACTTTTTGATTGCACCAATCGATGTCTCGCAATGTCCCCAATGAAAAAGTATTGACACCATGCATCTAAAATTTAAAATGCGAAATATCAATATTTGGTGCATGTGCTGCATTACAGATCAGATATGTCAGACCTGTAGTATCTAATACTTTCTCATCAGGAATCTTGCGGGATATCGATCTAGGTAGTAAAAAAAAGCAGTAGTTTCATGTAACGAACGAAAGTCGGGGTCGTTTCCGGTTTGGCAGGTTGTTCTGAAAAATGTTTTGCACTCTAGAACTTGATTTGTCTGTTCTAATTCTGCTATTATCAATTTTAGACCTACGATACCCTATACCTCTGTGCCGAGCTGTCAATTGGAGCAATACAAAAATAAAGGTCGTGTCCGGTTTGACTGACTTCTTTAAAGAATGTTCTAATTTCATTTTTGCAACCTAGAAGTCGAATTATACCAGAATACCATTTTTTAATCAATAACTTTAACGGTTTCCGAATAATAGCGTATAGACTGTTAAACGGGACACCCTGTATTACTTAACATAGAACAGGAAAACTGAAAAATTATAATAATTGTTAATGTACATATGTTGAAATGACAAAAGTATCTTGAGTTGTGCAGACACCTGCATTTATAACTAGTCATATCAGTACATAATTAATTAAATCAGAACGTTAATGGAAATTTCATTTATAATTAAAATTTTAACAGCAAAATATTGAAAAAATGGGGTTAATGTAATAATCATGATGTATCAACACTGTCGTCAACATTATTATTCTACAAAAGATTCTTGCAAAAAGATTCTTGGAATTAACTGTAATTAAGTACACAATAAAAAAATTTCTGAATAGAATTTCAAGAATACTTAACATCGAGAACAAAAGCGATTTATTTACTCTAATTAACCCAAATGCCAAAAGCAATCATTTTTAATAATTGTCTTATTTACCTGGACAGTTTTCAAAAAAAAACTAAATTAAACTTTCCGAATGTCTGCATGTGTTTACATTACAAGCAGTGTCATTGCCAAGAAGTTTTATGAATTTATTATTGGATGTAAAAAATTCCTTCCATTCTTTTATCCATTATATTAATCAAGAAAAATAATAAATTATAATACTAATTATTATTAAAAATCTTCTCAAGGATTTCCTTTTCATGAGCTTCAAGAAGTTATACTCACAAAGCACGTGCACCGATAATTGCAATGAACAAATAAACATACGCAATGAATAATTTACACTAATTACTTACAAGAGGAAAAAGTGTATTGAATAGATACTAAATTAAGTCATTATCAGTGGCGTGCTATATGCCTTTAAAATTTCACTTAATGGAAACGTAAAAATCTAATTAAGCTTTTAATCTCTTGTTTGTAATATTCTGAATTCTTTGATAAAACAACAACTCTTATCTAAAGAAAAAAATTACACAATTGGAATTTTTTCTATGTCAGTTGCAAGCGAAAGTCCAATTCCTTAAAATAGAGCAACTCATTTTCTCTTCAACTTCATTGATAATCGCAAGTATTAGGAAATTCGCTATTTTATTAAGTTTATGCATTTGACCTAAATATTAATGTGTATTTTAAATAATAGTAAAAATATTTAATAATAAATTCTGATAAGATATGAAATGTTAAGTTTACTGGGTCAAGTCGCACGCTAATAAAACGATATTATCCGTTTTTCATTTATTTGTCTGCAAGCTATTACTTTTTGCAAAAATTCTAATTTTACAGATTAAAAACTAAAAGAGATCATCCAATAACCGACTAAAACACAACAATTTTCTAGCTGCATTTTTTTATATAATTTAACAATTAAATAATGAAAATTGAGAAAAATTTTTTCGTACCAATTTATTGGAAATTATAATTGAAGGTCGTTGTTATTAATTATAATAACAGATCCTATGAAGTCGGTTACTTTGTTCTAATTTTGTGCACTGATCTGGCTCGTTTAGATTTTTTCGTTGTGATTGAAGGCTTAAATAACATTAAGAATTCGTTATAAACGCATTCCTCGGTATTCGTGACATACCAAGATCAATACAGCTTCCCACGAAAACAAACTAATTGGTGATGAAAATTTTATACTGAACAGAATATTGTCAAAGAGTGTGATTCTGTTTTTTTTCTTTAATAAACATGTGTGAGTAACTTTAAAATTTTCCAGAATCTTCTTAAGGTAAAAAAAATCATAAATGATATAACAATATTTATTATTTACAATCAAATTAGACTGTTTGTGAGTAACTTTTCAAATTTATCTTATGATTTCATTAGAATATTATAAAATGTCAGTGATTCTGTCTGAAAGCACGTGTCATAGTAATTTACATTCATAAATGAGTAATAAATAGTATTATTATTTATTATTAAATTAATACAAAAAATTGTCATAAAAAACGTTTGACGTACTTATTACTCTTCAATTTACCTAATTGAGAAATTTAATAATTTAATTCTGTTATCTTAAAGGTTAAAATGGCTTTTTTAATATTTATTTGAAATTCTTTCACCTTTACGCAATTGTTTAAATATTCACCACATTACTCACTGCTATTTTATAAATAAAAGTGCATTACCACTATAAGTTTTCATTCTTTATCGCGTATGAATCGTCAGAACGGAAACCAAAGTTTTTTAATTTTCTAAATAATTCTGCGTTTTCCACATTAATTTCTGAGAAAACTGCCTAATAATATAATTCAAGTTGACACTTATCAAAAAGCTTATTTAATTCGTAGACATTGTGTAATATCTTACCACATAATTAAGAATTTCCGTTGTGCTTGGATAATAAAATCATGTTTACAAGAATCTAATTATTTAATTTCCTTTTCATGAAACTTTTTCATTCTTTCAAATCTCTATATCCCTAAAGTACGTTGAACTTGTATATTGATTTTGTATCTTGGTTTTTGTAAATCCTTCGTGATTTACTATTTTTATAAATATCTCTCCACTAAATGTAGCTTTGTACTAATTTTGGAGTTTTGTTTTGACTCCTGTCACAAAAGAATTCAATTAATTAATATTTTCATATTCCACACTTCTTTTGAATAAATCTGGAATTCTAACATTAATTCTTTGCTTTTTGTATATATATCTGTCGTTCCTCTTTTCTTGATCAGAAGGATTTTGTCTATGTAGATACAATATTCCTCTTACACCATTCATCTACCAATTCTGCATTTTTTTTGTAAACTTTTCTTTAAAGGGAGATGCAATTTTGAGTTTCTATTTGTTCTTCATCATAACACGATCTAGTCCAAAAGTATTTTAAATAATTTATTGGAAATACATTTAAGCGCTGCACCTCTGGCATGAGAAGCTATATCTCAATAAAAATTACAGTAGCAAGTTGTGGTTTGCGATTTTCATGGGAACTATCTTATTAGCAAATGAAGGTCACAGCTGGTATCTTGTTACACTTTTGGTATATACAAAGCATTTCCTCTTGTAGGGATGTTTCAGATTTCAGGATCTTGCTTATTATAAGAGACAGAGCATATATAGATTTGGTACTTTTGCTAGATTTTATGCTGATTAATAATCTAAAAAAATGAACTTCTCTTGTTTTCGGCTTATGGCCCAAAAACGGCAAAATGGCGGTTTACGTTTTACCCCCCTAGCTTCCTTATTATTGGGAATCTAAAAATCTAATAAAACATTCTTAAAGCAGTTTTTTGTATTACTAGTATTCTCAGATTATCAGAATTGCCGATCTACATCTCGGTTTCGTGGAACCATCATCAGGTTTATTTTTTCCTAGTGACGCCATATTTAATATTGGCATTATTCAATAGGATTTCGCACTCCGCTTTGAACAATATAGAACATATAGGACATATAGCAAGATCCCCATGCTCAAGCTCGAATTTGAAACATCCAGTACATTTAGGTCAGAGAAGTAAATATTGGCAGCTCCAGTAATGAGTTGGAAGACCGAGCATTAACTATAGTATGCAGTACGATAAGGTAACGATAGTCATAAGAGATTGCATCGATAACCTTCAATGAGTCTTATTCTATCAAAAGGACCTGTGTCACTGTAACTCTTTCGTGAATAAAAACTCTTTACTTAAAGACCCTTAAATTCTGTCAATGCGTATAAATATCCAAGTGATTTAACATTTACAAACTTTTATTGGTTCGGTGACTTTCTTGGTGAAACAACTACATAGTAATCTCCCAATTCACATTGGATACCAATAATAAATATGATAGTTTGAGTATCTGAAATCACTGACAATATAATAATAAGTTATTTTCAATGATATTGAATTCCCAATTTTAATACCTACAAAAAACCAAAAAATATATTATTGGTGGTCCTACATTGGATGCCAATAATTGTATCTAATCGTTTTAATATGTTAAACCATCAATAGTATAAGAATAATCAGTATTTTTAAATATATTGAATTCCTGATTTTAATGCCCCGAAAACAATAAAAAAAAATGTATTGTCGGTGAACACTTATTGGACAACAATAGTTATATGAAGAGTAAGGTCCAGAAAGAGCTAAGTCACAAAGGTTATTTTGCAGGAAGTAAAAAAGCAAGCTTGAAATCTGGTATTTTTTAAATATATCTGTCTAAATAAACTAAAAGTCATTTAAACATGGGGTTTTTTGGACATTTCTATATACTTGACCATAAAGAGTGCATTGAAACTGTTACTACAAGGCATCAGTATCAATAAGAAATTAAATAAAATGAGCTGGGCTCTTTTTGGATTTGTATGCTTCATATGTGATGGCATATGTTAAACCGCCGATAATATAATACTTACATTTATTATTATTACTATTATTATTTTCAAAGTTATTAAACTCCCGATTTTAATTTTCTTCTCAACTAAACACTATTATCATCTAAAATACCCCCCAGAAAAACAAGATATGGTATTATTGGTCGCCCCACGTTGGACGCCAAAAATTATGTTTTGGTTTTAATATGTTTTATTTCAAGAAATGTTTCATGAAATTCTGAGAAACTGTGAAGAATATTTTAAAATAAGAATTTGTATTTTATTAACACTTCAGATATAGCAATATCACAACCAAAAATATAAAACTCCGATTTTGAAAAAGACTTGTCAGTCATGTCAATACTTTCTCAAATTTACAAATATGCCCTTCAAGTTTACAATGGTTGAATACACTGATATGGTGTTCATTTTGAAATGTAATGAATTATTGACATAAATGTAAATATCTATCGATTGCCATATGTAACAATCATCTTCAGAAATTTTATTGTGCATTGCTTAACTGAATAGTTTTTATAGTTTTCATGACATTACTAAAAAAAATGAAATAATTCGGAAAGTGTTTAGAATTGGTCTTATTTTTAACAACTGGTTAGAATTCTAGTATAAATTGTGTAGTAGATGAATTTAATTTATTTATTTCACAAGCCCTTATAATAAATCTTTGGTATAAAACACATCGCCTATGTATAGGTTTTCTTCTTTTCATGTAAAACAGAATTTTGTCAAAAACTCATGTTAAAAGCCGATACCCCGTAAAAAGTATTGGCGCCCAACGAGTAAGCTGTAGAGTAATTACCACACGTACAACTACAATTATGTACAGTAATTCGGTCTCAAACGTGCATGGACTCTAGAAAACAACGAAACCCTGATTTTAATACCCTAATAAAAACATCAAATTATTTTTCGACTACAACGGATTTTAAGATTAAATCTTTCACAGTTTACGCCTTGGAAACTTCAAACCAGCTACTTTTAGGAGCAAAGTATACTAAACAGTATGGATAGATTCTACACTGTATGGTTAATTGTCAAATAAATATCAAAAAAGATATGAAATTCAATAGACGAAAAAGAAGGATATATACTAATCACGGCGAAGAAGAGAAAAAAATTAGTTAATGGAAAATGCACAAAATAAGAATACTAGATGGAAAACATTTAACCTGGGAGAAAGACCGTTACTATATAGAGATGGAGAACCGACAGTCCTGGATTTACTTCTCAATTTTGCCAAATTTTTCGGTTTTCATTTTCTGTGCTGTAAACTACGTCTAGTTTTGACAGAAACACCTGTAATCTCAAACAAAACAAATTTCTTAATTGAAAGTCTTCTCGTGCAATAATGAAAATAAATATGTAAAAGGAAACACCTTAATTGTTTTCAGTTGTTGTGTATACATAATGTATTATTGCAGTAGCATCCAATATGCTTCTCTAAACGTTCCGAAACATAATTATAATTCTATTGTCACATAAAGACAATTTTATATTCTTATCTTAAGTTCTAGTATGTTTTAATAAACTTACAATATCTATACAAATATGTCTAGACAACAATGTTGTTAAATATAAACTACATACACAAACAATATAAAGGCACATTTAACTACCGTTAGCATATTTTAATATGCCACTCACAGTAATGTGATGCTCAATTCATTAGCTCCAGAAGAAAAAAAAAGAGAAGCACCATGAGGTTATATACATTGTGCCGAGTAATGATAAACAGATAACCACTCGCATTGTATTAAAGTGTAGGTGCGCGCTGCGCAAGATAATAATTTCTGCTTTTAAATTCCTTTTTGTTCTGCAAATATTTAGAATACGAAGAATTTTAACGCTTTTTTTAAAGAAAATTAAACAGATCTGATCCACTTTTCTCACTTAACGTTTTTCCCTGCAATAAATACTAAACAGTTTTAATTTTAGAAATTACTTGCGAGAAAAAATTATTTAAACGAGGAATGCAATTCTATCCGTTTTATTTTCGTTACTTTCAGTTAATTAATTTAAAAGGTCGCTTTTAAGAGCTTATTTTTATTTACATCGTTGATGCAAATTACACAAGTAATTCAATGTCGCAGAGTTAAATAGTCTTTTTTTTCTCTTTCATTTATAAAAAAATTCAAACTGACCTTGCCAAATATTGAGGCGCCACTTAAAGTCAGGTCAACCCCTCACTCTTTCCACTTGTATCAGAAACTAATTCAAGCTGCTAATAAAAATAGGTAAAAGGTCAAAACAAAAAATAGCACTAATTAAAAATTTTAAGTGGCTTGTGACAATATTGCGAGTAATAAAATCGACTATTTAAAAAAAGTTTTTGTTTGGTTTTTAATGGAGCTAGTTTAGAAATCTTTTTACACATCTTATTGTTGTTGCTTTTTTTTCGAGTTGACGTCATAACCGCAACTAGTTTCCTTGAACTCAAAAACAAAAAAAATCGTCATAAATTCTGCCAACTAAAAAGTGTCCTATTAGTGTCTGAAAAGGAATGAAATGTGAAATAATAAAATATCTGAACAAAGTTATAAGAGAACTGGTTTTTAAAGCGGCTCTAATCCTAAAAATGCATTCGACTATGATCGAATAAACAGCGTTTCGTCTTATTATTTTAAAATCAAATACAGGTATAAATTTAATTTTTATTATTTAAGACCAAAAAAAGAATGGGAAAGAATTAGCTAGAGGTCGTGATATTATAATAAATCTCATTTCTACATATAAGGCAAAATGTATGATCTAAAATTAAAATTGAAATGTAGGTAACCTATGACTATGAAGTAGTTCGTACAACTATCTACATATCTGCATTTATTATCTTACAGGTAGGTCATGGATACACAATTATATATTTATAATATTTTGTAAAAAGAACAACAAAACACACCTAGTTGAGCTCAAAATGTAATAAATTGCTGATTTAAACACAGGAATGTTAAATACATTACCGGCGATCATTTCTCATCGGTCATCATATTTTGTATCTTCAAAACAACTTTTTTCTGTTCATTTTTCTATTGCTGGTCACAGTTATTTATTATGGTTCAAAAATAGATACGTAGATATAAATGAACAAATAAAGAAAAAATAAAGTTAGAAATATCTAAAATATCCGTGGAGAGAAAATAACACGATTAGACAGAATGAGAACGAAACTACCTGAAGGGTACGTGATTAAACGAGCAAGATGCATTTATCTTTAAAATAGCAACTAAAATCACTTCCTTTTGCGATTTTTAATCTGTAGAAGAATTTCTTCTTTATTGCGGCATCGCCCACACATATAATTTCACTAACTTTTCCAATAAATAAAATAAAAGATTATTTCTATTAAAATAACTTTACAAATGATAAGTTGATGAATATTTTAAAAGCGGCGCCAAGCTATAAGCCATTAAATATGTGTATCTACTGACAAACATGATTTATAAATAAATCAATCATCTACAATTTTAAACGTGTAAAACACTCTTATTAAGCAAGAAATACAAAAATTCTTAGAAGGTGCATCTTCTCATATTCCTTGTAGCATAAAGTTAATACAATAGTTGGCCGTAAATGTCAGCCATAATGGTTTGGGCATTCAGAAACGCAAGGTTAATATCTTATAAGTGATAACCATAATTCTTTACGCTTGCATAGTAATATATCATATTTTAAAAGAAGAAAACACGATAGGAAAGATAAAGAGACACAGTAAACAGATGATGAATTTAGAGCAGAAGAAATTCCAAAAAATGAATTTTTTCAACTTTTATTATCCATCACAAGTACAGGCAAAATATTGAGTTTTTCTCGTTTCCGATCCTAAAACAGGAATCAAACTCAAAAATAGTAATTTTTCCACTAGATGATAACAAAGTAATCAACCGGGGACAAAAAAACAAAAAGTCTTCAGAAACAAAACCATATAAAATCAAATAAATTGTGGCGAGATCAACTCGAAATGTTAGAAATCTTTTTAGCTGTTATAGTTCTTACTAAAAGATTTCATCATCTCATGTTGAAAGTGTCTTCAAAATGTTTGCTTTTTCTAATTAATATTTAGCATAGTGATCAATACAATTTGGGAAAAATGAGCACTATTTTTATACAGAATTCAAAACCCAGTAATCAATTCAAAAAAACAACTACACCACAATATTAGATCATTTAGGTAGCAAGTAATCAAAAGCAGATCCAACCAACGTTTAATAACAAACGGCTGACAGATAAATAAAGGGTAGGAATAGGGACAAGGAGATAAACCTAGTAGCAAAGGACCTTCATTTTGCAATTGCTTTTCTTAATTAAAAGCAAAGATGAAGCCCAAGGATTTTTCAAGATCTAACGATCTATCAAGATTTAGGAGTTGTCGGCCTCTCAATAAGTCCATGTGCATCGTCTTTGTTTTTTGATGAAGAAAGTCAATCGCAAGATAAAGGATGCTGCTGAAGATACCTTCTCACATAAAGTGATACCCAACCTGGAGCTCGAGCCCACAACCTTGAGTAAGAGTCTGCTCTATCGACTGAGCTAGCCGGGCGCCACTTAGTTTGCAAAATATAAAAGTTTTATAGTTCCAATAAATATAACAAAATATTAATGTTTTTTATTACCAAGGCCAGAACTATAAGTGTCGCACAAGACTTTCTTTTTCCATAGGTTACATAGACTAGATTTACTTTTGATCATTCGTTATTTCAAAATTTTGGCGAGAAGAGTAAGTCGTTATTCCAGATCAATATTTAGTTTCTTCTTCTACCTTTTCTTATAAGTCTTTCTTTTATATATTTCTTGGATATTCCCTCTTCTACTCAAAACTGTAGGAATCTTTATTATTGTGGCACTCTTCATTTGGTTACTGCTGAAGTTTGCTCTGAGTTTGTTTTTCTTAGATTTTTTATAAAGCATTCTGTTTCCCCTGATTACAAAAGGCAACCAAGATTTACATTTATCATGACACAAAACCCTAAAAAATCAATTCTAAGACATTTAATTTGAACGTCTTTGATATTGCAAACAGAGCTGTAATGAACAATTCAAAGATTTATAGCTAGTTATATTATAAATATAGGTCTTTTGCTTTTGGTTATTGCTTTATGTGGCAGAGGCAAACTTTCAAACAATTTAATTTCATCATTTCTGTACTCGAAACAAAGTTTGAAGCTGTTAGCCAAATAGGTTAGGTAAGGAAGGCGATGTGCAAGCGAAATTGATGGATATTTGAGAATAAGGCATTTGCTCATCACTGTGAAGATTTTACCCCGAGAACAAATTGTGTAGCCATAAAATGGGATCATTAGTCGCATAGGCTCAAACACGGCAAAACTCTAGTACCCTGATAGAAATGAAGTGAAACTTTTTCTATATTTTGTTCTTCATTTGATTATATTGTATAGGAGATATTGTTACGCTATTAACAATTTAGATATCTCTGAGCAATCTCTCTTTGCGTTTTTTCTAGTATCAGTAAAATTCTTCTAACTTCTACCATCAATAATTTAGACGGTATGTGAACCATAGATTTTCTTTAGATCCCAGCTTGATTATTAGTCATCATTCTGCAGCGACAAGATTCTACCAGAATAGAAAATGTTTGTGTTTGCTTCTAAAAAATAATCTTTGAGATCAAAAATTTCTCAAGACTTTAGCAAACCTTGTACAAAAATACTTATGTGATCCCGTTGAGAAACGGACCCTTGGATCAAAAAATTAGAAAATTTAGAAAAAAAATTTTTTAACGAAAAGAATTGTATTTTCGTAACACAGGCATTAAATAAAAACTATGGTATAACAAGAACGTTAATTGTAATCAACCTATATGGGAAAATACCAAAAATGACTTCTCCAAAAAAAAGAGGATTTGAGATCCAGAATCTGGGCTTGTGCTAGATGTTCCTAATATTAACCTTCTTTATGCTGTATTTCGTTTTTGGACAGGAAGCCATACCTAGTAGCTATACTTTTACAAGTGCCATTTTTTAGTTTTGATTATAGAAGTTCAATATATCAGTTAGATTAATTACAAATGTTTGTTTTTTACAAATCTTTGTTATTCATTGTAAATGGGATATAAACGACATCTTCGCTTATCAAACCAAGCAATTTCTTAGAAATTTTCCAAAGAGTGGAATTTGCAGCAATTATCCAGCTATTGTTTTCTTGCCTATTATTTAAAGAAAAAAAGCTTAACCAAGTAATGAATTACTTATAATTTATTACTTTCCAATCACTGCACCTACATAGCGACTTAACAATAAAATATGAAGCTAACGGTTATGATAAAGCATGACTGTGACTTAAAAAAACTGTAGATGAGCAAATAAAATTATAAAAAGGGAATAAAATAAACAATTGAACTAAATGAGGGGAGATTCTGTTTTACTGCCAATTTTAAAATCATAAATACCCGAATGACATTATTTTACGTTTTTAAAATATCTTGTTAAGTAACAAGTTCAAAGTCAAAGAAATTTACCCACGCTGCAGTTCTTAATAATCTGCATAAAATGCAAATTAGGTTTTTAGTGCATTGCGTAATAGTATATGCCTATATTGAAAATACGTTTAGTTTCAAGAATTGGAAGTCCAAAGATTTCTTTTTTCTGTTAAAGAATGCCTTATTAGCAATCTCTTAAAAGTTCATTTGCATAAAGATATCAGGAACTACTTGAATTTTGAAATGAACCGTTAATTGAACAAAAATGTTAAAAAACAGTAAGCTCGTTAGGTTAGTTCATTTCAGGCGCTATAAATGCGCGAATTAAGAGGAATTATAATAAATTATCTATTTTTACACAATTCGTTCGCTTTTAGATAGTCTGTTTGGTTTTTTTTGATAGTTAAAGATAGCAAAACCCCTAAAACCGTTTCTAAAAATATCTTCAACAGTTACAAGGTGCGCCTGATAAGTAAATTATTTTGTTGAATGAAAGTAATTAAAATCTTTTAGTTTCTAAATTTTTTTTGAATATCTGATGCACTGGATACTTAAAGAGGTTGCATGTAAACAAAATTTTGTTTTTAAATGTACAGATTTTTATATTTTATTTCGAGGTGCAATCAATGACTTGGACAAATAATATTTTATTTAGTTTCAAAATGATAAACGTAAACGTGTGGTTATGTGAAAAATTTCATTTTAATATCTCACGGTGTAAATGCATCTTGGAAATGGCACACTTACATGAAAATAATAAATTTTTACGTTGCCCTCCTACACTCAAAGCTCATCTCCCATTTTTTATGTACATATGTGTAGTAAAAATCTGTAAGAATTTCAATTTACGAAAAAATAAAACTACCATGTTTAGCAATATTTATAAATACTTTTAGCAAATATGTAAAAGAGTTAACTCAAAAATAAAAAAGATCAACTTACTGAAGACCCCTCATATGTTAATAAATATTTTTTTCGGTTTCTTTTGTTATTTTTAAAAAAAAGCAATTTAGCAAATTGAATCTGCACCTCTAAACACATTTTTGCCAAATCTTAGATGAAAGTGCACTTTACTTAGCATTTTTTTATAGATACATATCCAAGCTACCTTTAATCTGTGTGATCGAATCAGTGTTTACTTAGCGATATTGTTAGTAAACAAAACGAAATACAATATTTTGATTCGTATTTTCCTGTTTTCTCTTGATTCAGAACTTGTAACGTAAGAATTTCGAATAGACTAGAATAGTATACGTAAGCATAAAAATTAAACTATCACAATAAGAAAAATATGCGCTTTAAAGTATAATTAAAACATTAATCTTAATTTATACATATTTATGAGTTATATTTAAAAATCCTCCTCCTCAAAATTGGACCAAACAGATGATTTCAAGGTTTCCTTATTGAATACTGCGACAGTAGTTAGTTATTGTATAATTATTTTATTTTGAACTAATTTTTTTTCTAAATATGTCACTTTTTATTTGGAACAATCATAATAGAATTTAACTCTCTATTGTGTTCATTCCATCTAAAATTTTGTTTTACTATCTAAAAATCTAATAAATTCGGATATTTTAGAAATGAAGGATATTTTGATATTTATTGTTATTAATGACATTTTCATGATCTTGCAACAGTTAGTTAATTCAATAATTTTGACCTTTTCCAAAAAGATTTAATATCTAGTTTATTAATTAGCCCAAATGAATCTGTTGCATTAAAATATTTTAGACCTGAATTTTTTTTTGCAATGAAAAAATGTTGATGTCCTATGCAAAATATAAACTTTCATTAGGTGCGAATACTTAAATTTTACAAGTTTATAACGATCCAATTTAGATTAAATACCTTATAAATTGATTTTATTACAATTTGTTTACCTTCGCATTTTACATCTTAATTAACCACGAAAATAATAAAATAATTTTTTTTGATAAAGAGAACTTACCTTAAAAATATTTCTTGTCTACGAAAAAAAAATCGAAATTTCAAAACTTTATCACTCCAATAGTTTTGGTTGTCACAGGCAACTACAATCAACTACTATCGAGGCGCGAACGCATTTAAAAGCTACTACTCCACCGTTGAATCAGCTGGGAAGGTTGCATATCCCTACTATGTTATAAATAAAAATAATAAAAATATGTATATAACTTCTGTAATGATCAATTTTATGATTCATTTGTATTATTAGCCGCACCATTTCATATTATCACTTTTTGCATTTAACAGGAAAGGAGAATTTATCATATCTTCGCCAAGTCTGATCTAAAAACACTTTTTTATTTCTCTTATTCACCCGTTTCTTTTTTATCTTTATATCTAAATTTAGAAATGACTTTTTAAAAATGCATTCTTTGCAGAGTCTAAAAACCTACCCAATAATTTATTTTTCAGACAGATACTAAAAACAAGAAATCCGTATAAAAATTGTATCAATATTAAGGTTTTCCCAGTACACATCAAACTAGAATCAATCGTTTGTCGAATTTCCAAGAAAGGGGCGTTTTTAAACTATGATTAATTATTAACCAAGATTACTTACACTATTTATATTTTAATTTCAGTTTCTTTATAAATTTCAAATTAAACTTAACGCTTAAATTTTGTTTTTCTTGTACTATAACGGAAAATTGCTGGTGAGCTATATTAAAAACAAAAACAATGCTAAAAACAAGACAAATGGCTTGGTAATTATTTTGATAGGCTATCTATCAATTCGTTCAATGAGCTAAAATGAAATTTACGATAGCATAACCTACATATTATATTTTGCAGCCTTTTTAGAATGAGAAATACGGTTTGTCTGGCAATGATTGAATACGTTACAGATTAATTTAAAAAAATGCATATCACTTTTGAACAATTTTAATTTGTTATTTAATTTTAACAAGGACAAATCGCGAATGTATGTATCTGTTTGTGAAGAGCTTGAAAGCATGCAAGGCAAAATCTTTTTTATTGCATACAGTAGCACTGTAACGGTGAAATTAATTTATTAATTTCATCGATTGTGCCACTAATGTTTTGTTAAAGATTTTAAATCCTTTCTCCTTAAAGAATGTTTTGTTGATATTTACTATTGCACATTATAAATTTAAATTTAAACCGTCTAACTGGATGCAAGTGCACTTCGTTATTTAAATACCAGTGCTTTCGCAAAAACGTGTTTGAATGAACTTAAATTATCTCGTTTTATTTATAATCTTGTGTACATGAAAACATCTAGATTGCAAACATTTTTATGGCACTACTGTGAACCAAATAGTAGAAATTTCTGTTAACAAACAAATTCTTTTCTGCATTGAGTAGCTACACTTATCTAATCTTTTTATACCTTCTGGATTATTAAATATGTAACTAAACTAATGATGAGACATAAAAAGATCAAAACAGCTATCTAGAAATAGATGATATATTGTTCAATATTTGAAACAAGATTATTGCACATGCACAATTTTTGTTCTGTATTTTTCCAGTTTTGTTTTTAACTCATTTATATTATTGGAAAAAAAGCAAAAAATAAAACGAATTACACTTAAAGAAAATAAATTTAGGAAGTGAAGTTCATGAAACAAAACTTACATTGAACTCAATCTCAATATCAATGTGTCCAAGGCCGGCTATTCCAATTTATTACGTGGACAACCAAGAACAGTGCGGCCAAAAGCTGTAGCTTAGAAGAGTTCTAAATCTTTGCGTATTTATGTCACTCTATTATAGATTTAAATGTTTCTTTCTTGATCTGTCCAAAAGTGTGTAGTGTTCAATTAGTTAAAAACCGGAAATTTAGAAAATTATTGCGAAAATTCTAACAGTATTGACCCCAAAAACTGACAAAGCAGTAAAAAGAGAAGAGTTTAAATATCAACTGTTGGAAAATGTTAAAATCAGAAGATAGAACACGTCTGTAAGGTAAATATCTAAAAATTTCTCCATAGAAGATTAATTCAGAGAACAAATGCGACACATTTTAGAAAATTCGTAATTGTCGTCTATTGTATTAAAAGATCGTTGTAATGTAATTGCAAGAATTTTCAGTTGACGATTGAAACGAAATCTTTTAAAGTTCTGGAGATAACCGAAACTATTAGAAGAAAATACCAAGCATCTTCTTCGACAACATCTTTTTCAAACATCTTTGTCAACTATATCCATAGCAAAAGTACTACCGTATGTTCAGCAAAAGACAACGAGGCTTATAAATTCATGGTATAACCACTTCATTTTGATGAGGCTGCTTACCAATACTTTTGGGCCAAAGTAACAGAAAACTAAAAAAATTATATTCAGCAATAAGAAGTAGAACTTGAATTTTTCTCTTTCTCTGTCCCTATCTGTCTCTGATTTTCTTTTGTTTATGTTGCTTTTTTCCTGTACTACTATTTATTCGGTATCCAAACAAATGTCGTAAAAGTTGTTTCTTGGTTTCCAAAACAAGTGCTATTTGCTATTGACACTTCTTCCCCATTAAAGACTTAAAATGGAATTTGACAACCCGTTATTATTAGTTACACCTTTTCGATCTTTGACCAAATGAGAATTTGCAATGTTTAAAAATATATATTATTATAATTTGCTTTGTTTATTCAGAGGAAAGACTATGAGAAAGCATGTTGTAGTTTAATTAATTGGACAGAAATTAAGTTTTCATTTAAAAAATTAAAATCTATTTCCTAACTGTATTACGTCTAGAAATTCCAAGCCTAAACAAACAACGTAATTTAAAATGAAAACTTATTTAGCTAGTCTTAAATTCTTCTTAGATTTCTTCTCTTTAAATACGATAACTGTAGAAAATTTAATGCAGAAACTCAGAAAATTGTATTTCATAATCCGTAACTCTTCAAAACAAAAAACATTTCCTCCAACTACCACAATGTTCTATAGGCTTCATAGACCTAACCAAAAGCCAGGGTAGAAGATCAGATTATTTCATGAGATACAAAAAACGTGCCTGCTACATAGAATTTATTAGCATAACCACAGCTATCAAATTTCGTCATCAACTCATTTACAGTAGAGCGTCGATTATTGTTGTCAGGGATGGTTCGGATAATCAAAAATTCGCATAATCAAATTCACTCAAAAAAAGCTTAGTTCATCGAAAAATTGATATCCCTCATACAGCTAATAACGCACTTTCTTAGTATTACTATACCAATGTATACTAGAAGTATACAGTTTCTCCTAATTATACCAAGGCGGGTCGTAAAGTTGTGTGCAATACTGATTAAGCAAATAAATAACATCGAAATTAATAGGTAAGACCAGTACAATCTAGAAGCCTTGTTGAAACCAGCAACAAGTAGAGAGTAGTAATTTATATATACAGGATGTCCTTTTTAAAAATTACAAAGTTAGTTTTATTCCTAGCGACAACAAGAGACGTGAGTTAATAAATAACAGAATTGGGTATGTGAGTTTGATCTAAACATTTTTTCTAGTAATCATGTCTTATGTGTTTCTTCAAATAACTGAGATATCCACTTATTTGTTGCACTCTCTATAAAAACGGGAACAATAAAAAAAAATCATAACCCAATAAGAATCGCGATCATTTCAATACCTATAGCATATATTTTTTTAAAACCATTAAAAGCAAAGTCAAATACGGAATCTTCGTTGATCTTTGCCCTAGAGATCATATAAACGATATGTTTTAGTGTAATAAAGAAATAATCTAAAAAGCATTTAATAAAACTATTCATAGTTTTTTCTACCGCATTACAGCTTACAAAGATGTGGAACGTAGCAGGACTTTCTTCAAACATGGTAAAAGAATCTTCCAAGATACCCCTAGCATAAGAAAAGCGTTATTAAGGCAGATTGTTGCTATCTTATAAATGTTAGAAGATCAACTCAACTATTTGCTAAAACCAAATAACTAATGAGGTCATAGATAAGGTCAGACACCAGCATTAAACGCACCATTGAAAGTGACTAAAAGTGATATGCAATATGTATTTTGATTTGATACGTCATCGACAGGCCAAGGGTTGACTTTAATCTGAAACAAGGCTCCCACCTCGCTGTCGTATATTTAACTCCACAGAAATAACTAAGGCACAGAAAGAAAACGTTATTTTTTAACTAGGAAAGTAAGGATGGAGAAATGAGGAAGTAAGTCCTTTTTCAAGATGAAACTTTTTGTGAATGCAAAAATGGGATGTCTCCAGTTATACATATAGCGCAGATTTCTAAGACAACTATCAGGAAAGATTTATTACAAAACATTTAGTTGACTGCTATCAGGGTCGGTGCTACCGCCTAAACCACGACGCGAGATTACTAGCTCGGGCAGCGCTGACCTCACAGGATAAACTCTTCTTTCGTCGGTACATGCAGCAGAGTAGACGAAGCTTTGCTGCTGTTATTTCGTATAGTGTCCGATCTGTTCAGATGTTGGCAGTGTTCCATATTCCTTGGTCCGTGCTGGGGTTACCCGGCCTGCCGGTGTGGTATTCGGGGTCACAGGTTGACAATTTCCATTCTCGTTATTACTCTACTTTTTTTTGAGGACGTAGGCACCTAGGACAGCAGCTGGCAACAGGAGATCACCCTATGTTTGAGAGAGTGTAGGCTCCCGAGTCTAGCAATTTCCGTTCCACTGTACTTGCGTACGTCGTTACCTTGGGGAGAGGCGCGATTATTGACGAAAGTGTGTGATCCTTGCTCTGTTGGGCGTCTTCAGCCGCTGCGCCCTTTCCTGCCTCTATCACCCTTTATTCGTACCGGCCGCTACCGAGCTCTTTCTCCAAATTGGTGTATATGGAGGTGTGGCGCTAACAACCATTTGTATGTCGCTTCACCAAAGAGCACCAATTTTCTTATTCCGTACTTGTTCATTTTTTGCAGCCTCCAACATCCATCAATAGGTACGATCTTTTCATCAATATCTGGTGCCATCTATCAAGGCAACACGTGGACATATTTTATTAACCACACAAACCTACACCATCTGCTCTTCAACCAGTCGCCATGTTATTAACACAACAGTAAAATGGCAACCACCAAATCATTCCAATTATTTTAATCAAATTCATCCTTTCCACCAGAACACTGGTGCCACCATCCTGCTGTTTACTACCACTATATACCATCAGATTCTTATTATCTGGTTTTGCTGCTGATGGAAGAGAACAGAGGAATATTATCCTTGTCGTAAAACCCACTTCGTCCAAATAGACCACAGAAGTGGGTCTAAAACAGCTTCCCGTCTTGGGCGGGAATCAGCCTTGGGTTGCCTGCTTGCACTTCATATTTGTTTATTATTTTGTTTAAAAACAAAAAATTTATTTGTTTTAGTATTTTTATTTGTTTTTGCTCTTTTATTTTCTTTGTTGTTATTCGTTTTCTTTATGTTGATATTATTTTCCTTTTTTTTCGTATAAGTATCAAGCCTGGAAAATACAGCTGAATACTGCTGCTGGAGCTGGTTACTATCCCTGAAGCGGGTTGCTTCTTCTAGAGGCTTTTTCTTTTTGGTTAACCTGATTGATTTGGAACACGGTTGAGTTTGCTTATCCGGACCTACTTGACTATAGATAACATAATATGTGGGTGAGTCACTACCCAATACATTGTTTTAAAAACAAATAACGGTTTTAAAAATTAAGTTGCTTGATGTCAGTAATTATTATTTAATATACAATTAACAAGACACACCTACTAAAGCTTGCAAATGTCCAAGTACAATAAAATGGATTTAACAATACTAACTTTACAGGAGATTAAGATTCAGTTGTTTATAAGGGGTTTGTCCAGCGTAGGGTCGAGGCGAACATTAGCAGAACGCCTTCGCAAAGCTATAACAGAAGAGGAACAACAAGAAACCCAAAAGAAACTGTGCTGGTTTTTAGTGGTGTTATTGACTTTTATTATTATTTTTTTATTTATATTATGTTTTTTAAATTTAATGTTATTATTTACAATATTGATGTTTTATTTATTTAAGAATTTAATTTATTCATTTGTCTTTGCTGTAAACTTTATAGTTAATATACAACATTAAATTTTATTCTTAGTTTTTATAATTTTGTTAAGGTAAATGTAATTTACAACTGTACAAACAAAAATCAGATCAGATACTGATCATTCAGAGATGATATAAATAATTGCAGTTTTCTCAAAAAGATGTTGAATGGACATGTTGCACTTCGTAAAAGAGCTCCTCATATTATAGATTATAGTACTTCTATTTATTTATTTATTTATTCTTTTGTTTGTGGTAGAGGAAGGAAGCACTGACGAGAGAAGGGCAGCAAAATCAATGTTTGCCTAATTAAAAAGATTTCTTCGTACAAGCCAATAATTTCATTATCAATATAAAATCAGAAAGTGGAAACATCTACAAAAAACACAAAGTTTCAAATTCTTTTTGTTGTATAATTTTAATTTTCCTTAGAAATATACTGTATATCAATAAGTATTCGCGACACGTGCTGAGACGTTTTCTTATCCTGGAATTGTTTTTACTAAGATCACGATGATGTCAGTGGTCAGCCTCATCATCACTCTATGACGTTGCTCTGTGACGTCGTCGCAGCAAAAGTTGAAGAAGACTCGTGCGACTCACCACTTTGCGATTTCACCAAAATAATGACGTAATCTCTAAAATATTAATCTCGTGAAGCGTCCGTTATTTTATTAATGTATAAAAAAACCTGCATATTTTTATTAGAGTCAATTATGAAAAGATTAGCGTAATGCAAATAGATATACAGTAAACTATAACTGGCTGGCGTGTGACAAACCAGTTAAAACAGTTAGCAAAACGTTTTATGTAAATATTGGTGAATTAATTCTAAGTTAGGTATTTTTGCATAAAAGAAATAATTAAGTGTATTAAGTTAAAACGCAAACTATTTAAAACACTTGATTTAATTATCACTGACCAGTAAATAATATAAATTAAAGTTACATTATTTGAAACATTAATTGAAAACTAACAATAAGAAGAGAAATGACCGCTGTAGATAGATTTTTAAATTTCACTTTTTAATTAATTTATTCGATTAGCAATATTAGATTAAATGCTTAAAGGCGGAAAGTAGAAGTGGTACCTAGCTCTTTTTCGTAGGGAAATAACTAACCTCACTTTTAATCAGAATGACTTTAATGGGTTTCTTGCAAAAAGTATATTAGGTATTCTGCTAGATAAAAGGGTACTAGGTACTAGTAATGCAATAGTAAAATTCGCTTATCATACTTATTTTGATAAATTAAAAGCAAATAAGAAAAAAACAATTACTGCCAGTTTTAGCTATTTGAAAATTTATAAAAACTGATTTTATTGTTTAATTATCATATGCACTTTATAACAGTAATTATAATAAATGAATAAGAATGATTATGCCATAATTTGCATGCCCCTAATCAAATGTATCAGTTCAAGAATAAATCAGTTTTATCTCGAATGTTAAAAAACCTTAAGATAGCTATTATTTCCGAAACTGTCGGCACTTTAAAATTCAATCTAAAACTATAACAACAGTTGACGAGTAATCAAGCTTTTATGCTTAATGATAGCAGTTGACATTAATTAGAATCATTTGCCATTATAGCATTTTTAACTTTGAATAAATCCTTAAATAACTAATAAGTATAGCTTAAGGAAAATGAAGTAATAAAACAAAATGTGCATGCGGATGCTACAAATTACAGTAGTAATACTAGTTTGAATGCTATGAAATGTGGCGAAGATCTTGTTTATTGTGTTTTAAAGTTGCACGATTATGCTATTAAATAAGTCATTTGTTGCAAAAGTTTAGTTTGTTTTTCTTTCTTTTTATGTTAATGTTTAGCATTTTATTTTACGTAACTTTTAGTAGCTAGTCTTCTGGTTAGGTTGTTTTCCAGGTATAGTAACTATTTAGAATGAAACTGTTATGGTCCGTGGCACTAAATGCTTGGGGTTCTAATGGTGGCATCGCCAAACATTAAAACCAATCTCGAGTCGTAATGGTTCCTTATAGGAAGAGCATTCGGCCACGCTGAGTATTCAGCCACTTAATATATTTTAAAATCCGTTTCAATTTTGGAAGTCTGGAAGTGACAGCGATATGGCTGATGATTCACCTACCAAATACTCAAGCAACTATACTAATGTACCATAATATACAATATACTGTTTAGTATGACAGAAGAAGTAGACGTAGAGAGAAATATATTAAAAAGTGTTCTGATATAAACTATGGACTTAATTATGTTCAGATCCAAAAGCTATGGAGTATGCTAAGGCTTTGCCTCATTGTCGAATTCTTCAGGAGCCAAATAAAACTGGCTAAAGAGGAATGAAGTTGTTTCCCATTGTGCTGCCGCACATAGTGCATCATACTCATTACATATTGTGAAGAAAATGGGATAGTCATGTTAAGTCTTGCACCTAATAAATCTTTAGACACAGCCGTCTGCAGTATAGCATTTAATGATTGGATGACATCCAACCCGGGAAAAACTATTACTATTAGAAATATTATTGAGCTAACTAATCCAGCCTATTTAAGAGTTTTCACAGCCAGCAATATTATTAGTAGCTTTAAGAAGTTTGTCTGCTCGATAGGTTAGCATTTAGTGATGAAGACTGTAATTCAAGTAATGTTACAGAGACACCTTGTTTGAGATAAACCACCAAGAAGTGAAAAACGACAAACAAAAGGAAAACATCAATGATCAAGCACAGGACAGTACTGTAGCAAACCAAGGAACAGAAGAAATTGGACAAGGCAACGGAAAAAGTGGAAATATACCTCTAAAACCATTTCAGGAAAATACAGTTCTATACATAGCATTGCTACCATCTCACCGTCCTGCAGTGGTTTTATGTTAATCCCAAACTAAGAGTTAATCTATTAAGCCTTATCCTATGGCATTTAAAAGATAGGGTAGAAGTACTAGAAAATTTGTACATTCCACAGTGTGTATTGATTTTCCTGAAAAGGATAGATTAAAGGAAATAGAATGGGAAAAAGAAAATAGAAAGAAAATGTACAAAACGAGGCTTGTTTAACAAAGATGTGAGAAAGCAACCTTTAAAAAAAGTTAAATTTAACCAAGATTACTCAAATTCCTCCTCCAATGATAGTATTGTACTACAAGAATTACATTTTTAAGAAGAAAAGGTCTATCTACCACCTTCTACTTTCGCCTCGTAGACGATAAGCTTGAAGTAAACAACACAGATATTATCAGCAAACTTATTGCCTCTTCAAAGACCGGAACTGTAAGAACAGTCTCGTCACTTTTACTATAATTTTGTAACTCTGTTAACTAGTAAGTACTTACTATTATCAGTATAAAAATCAGTTTTGAGACTGTTTTGCGTTTTATTTATTTAAGATTACAACTGACTAGTTAAAATCAATTTTTGTTTCATTTTTACACATTTAATTAAGTATGCTCTACGGCGAAATCCTCCCCTTATGCTGACTGAATGCTTCTTTTGGATGGGGAGCAATCGGCGATTTGTAATAAATCTTGAAAATAAATTTTAATTTTCTTTTTATGTAATATATTTAGCCAAGGGCCAATCGTTGATATTTAAGTAATTTTGTTATCTATTAGATAGTTAGTCCATAAATTATAAAAAAGTGCTTTGTGGTCAGATGCTCCCCTCTCCCTTACTCAAAAAACCTGACATTCTCGAGTTACTGCAGCTTCTCAGAACAACCCTCGCTAATTTCACCAGAGATCGCGGGAAGAGTGTATGTTGAACAGTAGTAATTGGATCAATCACAGTCGCTTGCAGATGGAAGGGCACTCGTTGTCCGTTAGTGTCAAAGAAAAAAAGACTTAAATACAATCCGTAGCAGTATATTTCCTTTCTTGCAAAGCAAACCCTAAAATGACCTAAGTTAAGGTGTCCTAAAACCAATACTAATCTTCAATGTAAGTATCCCAACCTAGAATGAAGTAAAACACAAAGAACAAGCAAAGCCGGCTCAGATGTTGATTTCTGTAAACTAAAGCTTTCTACGACCTTATCTTGGTTCAAGGTGTAGTAAGATGATAACTACATACTGTGGTGGATTGAATTCAATGTTTCATCACCAGCGCTAGTGCTACAGACTGGCTTTCTTCAATCTTCTACATGTTATAAAGTACTTTGAGCATTTCTTACTTCGTACAAAGCGATATTAAAAAATCTTACACGGGTCAGAAATGTCTGTTAACTTTTTTAGAAAAATTAGAAAATTTTTAATAGACAGAGGAATCCAACTGGTCTAAAAAGTAGAATAACTAAACTGATCTAGAAAGTTTAACTGATTCAATAAAAGCTATAGATCTAAGAAGTACAACACCCTTAAATTATATTTCACAATATGAACTACCTTTAGTTAATTATGAATTAGTTAGAAACAAATGTACCCGATTTTTAAACAGAAAAGATCAATTGATCTGGAAAGCTCAATTGACCCAAGTCCAGTCGATACTAAAAGCCTGATTAGAACTAGAAATGTGGTTGGCAGCGACCGGCCCAAACATCTAAAGCAGTCAGAAGAGTCTGAAACGTTTCAAGAATAACGGTTTGGCCAAATCTGAAACCTAATTCTGGTTAGAGCCATGTGTGGTTTTGGTTTTAATGATATTTTTATGCTTTTGTCGCCTAAAGTCCGGAGTGGGTATAAATTGTTCCGACATGTCAGTGATCGATTTTTCATGCTTGGCCATGTAGCCAAGACCAGTTAGAGCTCTAGCGATTTTATTATTTAGTAAGAATAACAAGTACAAAAATACAAACGAAAGTTTTAATTATTTTCAATAACCTCACAGAAAATTTTACCAACTAGTTACTATACTTCAAAAATGGAAATAAGCTACAGAAGTAAAATCTTGAAAAAACCAAACTAAAGTTATAGTGAACAATTCTACATAATTCAATTTGAAGCAAAATTATTAACTTCTGTTTACAACTGTGAATCTCAAAGAAACCCCCACACACAAAAATGTCTCTGCCAAACATTGCATTGAGATTTAGTCTTACAATTAGATGTTTTTCTCTTAGCTTCTGATTTTTCTACTAAGTATACATGCTAAATCTCATCTTCCTAACGTTTCTTGTTTTCACTCTACAATTCTTTTGTTCAGATTGAGATCTCCCTAGTACCGCCATTACTAAATGGAGCAATTTCTTTTTGTATTGTACGTACATCAGACGGCTACGGGAATGAACACCCCAGAGGGAGTTTTGATATTTCGCAAAAGCTCCCACCTCACCAACTTTGGTTAGCTTAGAACAATGGAAGGAGATGCCCCAATACAGTCCCTCTACTCAAATTCCTTGATTCCAAGCATCAAGGTCCAAAGGGTTTTTTTTGGCCGGCGTCCCCCTCTTCTGTCGGTAAATGAGGGACGGTGCATGGGGATAATATAAACAAGAATTATCGAAATCGAGTGAGTAATTTTCAAGTTCTAGAAAATGGCTATGCTTAACTTTGACATCTCCAAACCTAAGTGATGATTAGTGAAAACCTACCCGCTGATCAGTGTAAAGCCACATTTCAAGCGACAGTCTGGTACAGGCTTGGTGGACAACAATTGTCTACAGTGGCCTGTATAGAAGAAATGTACATTGCTAGCCGAGGTGGTCAACCGTGGATACCAAAAAAAAACAGAAAAACATTTTTTTCAATATAAGTGCTGTGTTCCTTGCAAACCTATATACAGCCAATTAAGTAAAAAAAAAAACTTGCGACCATTAGAACCCGTTTAGGTCCAAATCTATGGTGGTATTTTAGGTGTTAATTTAAAGATTTGTAAAGCACAGCGGAGCGCCGATGTTCTATGGAAAATTGTCTGGACAAAGCTGTTTTAGATTTTATAGGAAGAGCCATGTAAAACTTCTCAAAAGACTGTGCCGTCAGCATATTGAACGAGACAAACTATGTCTTTGTTAATCAGCAGAACTTTAGGAAAATGGATAATGTATAACACATAGATAGTGCCAGCTATTCAATAGCAGCGTATGGTTTTTTATTATGAGAAGGCAACATGAAAAGGTAACATAGTGAAGTAATCTCCTCTATCAGAAATGGATGGCTTTAACTCGCTATGGTAGAAATATGTCTTCTATCAAAATATTCTTGAAAACATTCAAATGTTTCAAAATTAAGAAGTCTTAAAAAGTTATATTCTGCTATTGCAATTTAGAAATACAGAATACTCTAATTTTGCAAAAAATTATAAAAAGTGAAGAAAATATATAAATGTAATAATAAGAAGCATTTACTAATTGTGTTTCAAGTATTAAAGCACCTGTACAATTTACATATATCTATACAAAAAATGAATTTTAGAAGCTTCTTAATTAAATTATAGAAGTATTATATTGTTTGGTTTTAAACTTGCTATAGTTTTGTCAAGACAAAAGATGAACTATTCTGGAAGAAGACTGCATCATATTGGTTATAGATAGAAAGAGAAACGCAAATACAAAAAATGTGGCAATAAAAATAGAAGTTTTGTGATTGATTTTGTTTACTATTGCATTATCATGCCGTCGTGAACAGTGATAAAAATGATAAGTCATTGACACTTTGCTCAAGGTTTACAAATCGTATTCAATCTTGCATTCTTTTGGTATTATAAAAGATATAATATATAAATTTTCTTTACCTCATTCCGACAATCAAATAGGATTAGTCAGTCATTATAATCATAATGATAATACTAAATAATAGAACTTTAAATTATGATAAGGTAGTAAGAAACACTAGATTTGTTTATTTTATCATTTTAAACAGACCTAATTAAACATTAGATTTTTCTGTTCGTAATTAAAACTGTTTTTCTACAGAATTTTCTGAATACACAGAATTACATCATCGTGCGATTAGCAAGAAATAAAAATCTAAAAAATGTCTTAATGTGTTATTTTACAAGTCACTGTCATTCTATTGTAATTATATTTAAAACCGTATGTATTTTAGCATTAACATACATTCAAGTTTATTGGTATGAGGAAATGCACTTTCAGGTTATCACGATGCACGATGTTAAGCGGAGCGAAGAAAATCACGTATAGTTTGTACTACCTAGCATCACTTCAGTTTGTCTGTAATTTGTATCTAACCACATTATTTTGCAAAGAAGTCATAAAATAATATAATTTCTTCAATATGCGTTCAGGGCACTTACAGAGGTAGGCCAGAAGTAATTCTAATACTCAATTTTCGTAATTTTTATGAAAATACATCTCTCACTAAATAACTAAACATCCTCGTTATTGGCGTAAGGATATAATAAAATTATATTCGTTCTAAAACGTCTAATAACCTTGTTAACCTTTTTATAAATAACAAAATTGGATTGTAAATCATTAACTAATTACTAAAATAAAAAACACAAGAGAAAAAAACGAAAGCTAGTTGGTTTTTAGATTATCAATCATTATTCTGTGTTGGGGTTACCAGACGTCCTTTCATGTTCTGGGTTTTAGGGTACTCTACGAATTTTGCGATGACTTGCATTTTGTAATTTTTTTATAATCAGGACAACTCTGGGTTAAGGTACTGGAAAGATTAAATAATGTAAGAACAACCATTAACTATTATCCATAAGCAAATATTTTGTTTATATAATTCAAATAATAATTATTATTATTATTTATCATATGATCTTAGATTTGGATAAGTACAAAATACGGTAATTATTAATTAGGTAATTTTAAAATAATATATCTCTACTAACTGGATTTATAAAAAGTATGTAAACGAGTAGATTTAGTTTGAAAGTAAAAGCTCTTGTGACTTGAAACAAC
>VTPC01007457.1:0-107351 GCA_011009095.1 Ignelater luminosus
GAGCCGGTCAAAAATTATCACCAAAAATATCATATTCGAACTTTTTAACTATATACATACTTAAAAATATCATTTTCAAGCACTTTTAAAAAATATATATATCTGGTCTGTGTGGTCGAAATTCAAAATGACCCCTGGTAGTGAACGTGTTAATACGAGTCTCATTTTTTTGGACCCAATCTTGTATTACATAGTCAAGTATGAGACAAAATCTCATATATTGAGAAGAAAAATTCATGTTTTCATATTTTTTTAATAAACTACCATCAGTGACAAAGTTCAATTAAAAAAGAGTTACAAATTTTGGAAAACGTAGACTCCAACAAGGAAATTTTGCGTGAGAAGAAACAATCTTTGATCCGTCAGACGACTTTGTTAGATTTTATGAAGCCTTCTATGTCAAAATAACTTCGGTTTATGTTTTTGCAATTCATAATAATATAATTTGCTGTATTATACAAGATTTTATTACACATTTTTCTTCTAAATTATTGTTTTCTTTAGTCTCCGGTCCCAATTAAACATAATTTGTATGTATTTATATGCAAAATTGTACCCCGACTTATGTGAATTCAATTTATCTCAGTAACGGGATTAATTTTTGAAAATGTAAATCTGGATTGTTAATGAGCACGTAAATGCACAACTTTTCCCCATTTCAACGATCTTGTATCTATTATCGTTTCGAATATCCCCATGTACTCCATTTTATCCTGGCGACACTGTATACTAATAGCAACTTTTTCATAGAAATATGTACTTTTACATAAAATAGTGACCCACTCCAAACCCTGTTATTCTATCTTAGCTTAGAATTACAAGATCCACAATTTCTAAATCTACTGTAACAGTTATTGTGGTAAATATGTTCAGGTCATCCATCGAAGTCTACACAAACATAACAGAAATCAAGTTATGTTAATATTTGTAAATGAAATTAGCACAAGCTACAACATGCTATGCAATGTTTTTTACAGTTTAGAGTCGTCAAATACTTAAAAAGAAAGCGACCATAATATAAGTGAAAACCGTGTTTTATGTAAATAAGCAACTTCTGAAATCCAGTATTGCTTTTGTTGTCTGTACACCTTCTTTCAGTCAATTTAAACAACTAAATTAAATCTCAGCATTAACATTGCTTTTTACTTTTAAATTTAAAAAGAAATACAATCAGAAATAATGCCAAGAGATTAATCTGATTCTATATTTATACAGGGTGACCCACCAAAAACAAACGAGACTGAATACATCACATCAAAATAATTTTTCGAAACAAAAAACACAGAAGCAGATTGATTATTTTTGTTGAGAAAGGGGACATTTTTTGGCATACAATCTGAGTGGAACAAATACTTTGGAATTATCAAATTAAAATAAATGAAAACAAATGTTTAATTTAATGTCATTGGCGTACATTCATAAAAGATTGTAATTGATTATTATTAAAGGGGATCACAACGCAAAAAGCAAGTTCGAATCAAATTGAAGTTTTCAGGTATTTATATTCGTGTATAATTTTCCAGAAGTTTATCTGATATGATAAGGAAGTTATGAGCAATAACTGAAATGTGTGTGACGTCAAAGCGCAGACCGGTAGCAAGAGACGCTCGACTTTTATATGCATTGCGTTCACATTTGCTGGTGTTTTTACAAGCAGTTTTAAGATTACGTTTTAAACTTAATTTAAAAGTGCCTGCTCGTAGTGTGTACAGTTGTAGAAATAGTTCAAAGAATAAAAACAATTGAGAAAAGGGAATATTTTTTATAAATTTCCAAACAGGAATCATTCCCCAAAACGATTTGCTATATGGCTAGAAATGTCCATAAATTTATCACGCAGTGAATTGTTTATATAGGTACTACATAGCGCCAAGTTTTGTTTAAAACATTTTCTGCAGTTAGCAATTCTTTCTTAAAACGGATCTTTGTTTCTAAACTGAAATTATATGTCTAGCCTACTGTATAGGTCTTTAGTTACAAGTAAAATTAGTTTTGAAAATTGGGGGCACTCGGTAATAACAAAAATCCTCATTTTGGTTGCAGAAAGTTCAATCCTATACTGTGCAGTGCAGTAGTTCCACGTGGTATGCACATTGTTGCAAAAGTTCGTACAATTTCAACTTTGGACGTACAAGCCTACAAAAAACACTAGATCTATTGTACCCATCTACTTTTATAATGTGATCGCTGTTTTACCCACCTTTAAACATAAACTATAATGAATTGTTCTTTCTTTTACTTTTTATTCTTATTTATTTTTATGTTTTTGGTTTTAAGGTAAAATGAAACTTCTTGTTATTATATAATTTATTTTGAACGTTTCAAGAATTATTATTCTCTTCTTCAGTAAAAGCTAAATAAAAAATATATAAATATCATTAAAATTAAATAGAAAATATATTTATCTTAATGAAATATTTTAAAAATTAAAAACTAAGAATTAGAATTCAAATAAACTAACACTGTCAAAATCGAAATTATGGTTATAGTCGAAGCAATGTTTGGATAAAGCAGTATCATCTTTGAAAAGTCTTATAGATGATTTGTGTTGATTTATTCTATTTTTTAAATTAATTGTTTTGTTTGACCAATGTATTTTTTATTGCAGAACTTACAATTGATTTGATATATCACGTTGGATTGTAAAGTTAATGCAGTTCTCGATTTTACTTTTGTATAAAATTGTTGTATTGTGTTAAAATTTGTGTAACTTACATTTTTATTGGCATTTAATTTAATAATGTTCCCTATTCTAGTGATTAGTATGGTTTGCTTTGTCGAGTTGTTTTGTATTTATGCAAGTTATACAGTGTGTCCCTATTTCGATGCTCACTATTGGGATCTCAGAAATTGTAAGAGATACAAAGTCGGTTAAATTAGAAAAAGTTTTGGCTATCTTGGAGATCAGTTTACTTATGCTTTTGTTTTTTCAAAAAAGTTCACGGCTTACTAGATATTTGCTAAAAACGAAATTATCTTATTTTTTTTAAAGTGAAATATCTCAGGAACAAGCAAAGATAGAAAAGAACAGCAAAGAAGGTGTTTTAGAGAAGTTACTCTGAAACACAAAAAAATTATTTTTGCAATTGTCTTTTGTTTTACTTCGGCGGTGAAACGTAAATCCACATTTTTTCTAATGGAACGCCTACTTGATTTTCATATTACTGAACTGCACTCCTTAAATGCTTTTCAGTGATACATGGTTTGACATAGCTATTCTTTCATTTTACCAAGTTATGAAGTGAGAATCATTTTTCATCATAGTGTGCCATGACATCTAACACACGAAGTTGTGGAGTTTTATCAAAGAAATTCATTTGTTATGCAAAACTTGCTAAAACAAAATAAATACACTTTTATGAGGCATTAGCTGCTTATTTGATGCTATGTGTGAATGCTCAGTAAAGTATCTTAAAAGCATCTTTTGTTTTGTTTTAGCAACTGTTACATAACAAATCTAATTTATCTGACAAAAACGAATGATTTTCATATGTTTAAAGCCATGGCACACTACGTGGAAAATGCTTTTTATTTAAAAAAAATAAGATAATTTCGTTTTTAGCAAATATCTAGTAAGTGAACTTTTTTTAAAAAAAACACAAACGCATAGGTAAACTGATCTACAAAATAGCCAAAACTTTTCTAATTTAACCGACTTCGTATCTCTTACAATTTTCGTGATCCCAATAGTGAGCATCGAAATAGGGACACACTGTATATGTAATCAATTCTTCTTGTGATATATTTTTCTATAAAATACAAAGGAAAATTATTTTTTATTAAGATATTTTTAACTTTTTGTTGTCTAAATTTAGCATGTGATAATTAATTTAATTGCTCTATCTATAAGGTTATTGATGATGCTAATTTATAGTTAAAGTATGTTTCAGAAAAGAAATTTATATATCTGTCAGATCTTACATTTTTAGTATACCAATTTGTGATAATGGAATTGTTATTTTTGTGTAAAGTAATGTCTAAAAAGTTTGGAATTTTTATTTTCTATTTCTAAAGTGAATTTTAATCTTGGATGATAACTATTAAAAATGTCAAGAATGTTAATGTATTTAAATTTAAAATAAATTATATAATAACAAGAAGTGTCATTTTACTTTAAAATCAAAAACATAAAAATAAATTTAAAAATAAAAACATAAGTGGAACAATTTTATTTGAATTTGATGTGTGTGCACATGTTGGTTATTTGTTTTCGGTACCAAAAAAAACCTTGAATTGAACTACGCGCATTTGCACGTGTCTTTACACCATTTTACGCAGTTCTACGACAAAGTAGTTGCACATTTATTCGCGACATCGAAATTCTGCCCACAAGTGGGAATCCGCCTTAAAATAATGGAATTGACATGTATTTGTCGCAACGTGTAATTTGATCTAAGAGTGCAATAAATCGGTTCCTGATACAATGCTGCAGATAGACACTACACAACCGTCTTGCGCTTTGATGTCATACTCAAATCTTTAAACAGCAATATTTACATAACTATTCCGAGTATCAAAATGGGAATTCCATTTCAATGACCTACAAAAATATGTTAAAAAATAAAAAACTATGTCATCCCCTTTAATAATGCAATAACTTGAAGATTATGAAGACATATTTTAATGATTCTAATTCTAAACAAATTGACTGAATTTAAAAAATCAAAGAGGATATAGGGAATTACAATGTCTTTCTAATAATGTACCAATCGAACCCCCTTCACATTGGGGTATGAATTGTACATCAAAGAATGTCATCCAAATAAAAATCAACCTATTTTTGCATTTGTTTTTTAAATATAATTTGTGAGTTATTATCCATTTTCAATGGGCCACCCTGTATATAGTTACATTGAGGAAAATCTTTAGTTAAACTATTTTGCAAGAAAACTAATAAATTAAGAAACCAAATATAATATAAATGCAATAAAGGCACAATTTATCATGGTAGTAAAATAAACATTAATAATTTTACCAACAGTAATAATAAAAAATGGAACAAAATTAAGATTACAAATAAAGGTAATAAAAATTCTATATAACCAAATAGTTTTATAGTTGAACCAATGTAAAGATAAAACATGTGGTCTGACCTAAAAACTGTTTCACATTTGTTCATTTTCAGTTGAATTCCACTTATCAAATGCAAATAATTTTATATGCTATAGGTAGAATAATTCAAGCAAGATTGTGAGAAGTGCAAACATTTGCAAATGCATCTAAACTTGTTGATAACAGTTGAAATTTCCCATCTTAAGAAATTACCTTCAATAATAGAATTATTTCTCTTTTTAATTTCATTCTTTTACTATAGGCTATGTTTACTGTTTATCATGGTTTATTAAAAAATGTTCAGTTAACCATATTAACAAGAACGGTTATAATTAAACAATGTTTAGAATAATGAAACTATTTACATTCTTAACAAGCTATTTATAAAAACATTAAATTGTAATTTCTAAGGTTAATTTTCAAATTGAAAAGACCATTAACATATTCATTTCTTAAATTTTATCACTTACCCACTACGTCTAGTAGATGCCACTCCAAACGTTTCAGAATTTAATTTACGTTCTGCACGCCAATCAGTTCTTTGAGAACGTCCTTTTGACCGTTCGACGGCCTCACAAGAAATATTATCAAAGAACGATTTACTCTTATCATAATATACAGGCTCTTCTTCTTCTTGTTCACCTTCACCAGCACCAGTCTCATTACCGGAATCGTCTTTCTTCTCATTATCACCATTAACTTCTGGTTTCCCATCTTTTATTTTCACTTTATCAAGTTGACTTCTAAGTTCTTCAAACTGAGTATTTGCTTGTTCAAAATCATAATCGTTGTCGAATTTCAATGTGCTCTTTTGTTTATTACCAGCATTTGATTGTTGATTTTGTCGAAAATTATTAGACCCACCTCCACTACCTCCACCTGTACCAGGTGGGCCTCTTGTTCTTGGACCCTTTGGTCTTGATTGACCTCGTGACATAGGACCCCATCCAGATTGCCTAGGTTGATGATTTCCTTGCATTTGTTGATGGTTAGGACGATGTTGCATTTGTCTATTCTGTGGTCGGTTTGTATCAGTATTTGAGGTAAACTAAAACATCCAATAATTAAATCTCTTATAAACTCTAATCTTTCCTATTAAATACTTACTTGTACTGATTCACCCTTTGAGTCTCGTCTATCTTTCGGTTGATTACGATGTCCTGGTGGTTGAATTGGTCGAGATATCCGTTTGTCATCTTTCTTACCAGCTCCACTAACTTGTACTGCTTGATCAGCCGTGGGTGACTTCCTAGAACCCAAACTTGCTGGTGTTGTGCTGCGTGAACCACCTCCGATCAAATCTAAAACAGAAGCTAACTGAGATCTCTAGCAAGCATCACACATCATTTCTTTTAGTGATAAGCAGCAACAAGAAGCAAACTTGAAAATTATTTTAAACAATACAAGTTAAAATTGAAAATCTTTTAGCTAATTCATTTTTTGTATTTTACATAATTTTACCAATCTGATTTCTGCAGACTATCAAAACAGTTAATTGGCGAAGATGAAATCAAACCAGCCGAACAAGAAATGACAAAAATAATGAAAATCTAATGATGAGATTTTAAATAAGGTGAGGAAAGGATTATCAGGATTTTATAGTTCATTTCCAGATTACATAAAACAAAGAAAGCCATGATTTTGTACTGTTTTAACAATGAAAATCAGTATCAGCATCTTTATGAAAAAAAAAAGAAGTTACTAAATTTTAATCTGATAAATGTCAGTTTTAAGGTTAGTTTTTATGCAGTGTTTAAAATCTCTTAAAATTAGCAGATTTTTGTAGTGAATATCTCAATTATCAATATAAATAACATAAAATATAGATAAATTTGTTAATAAACTATCTTGACATTACTAACCTTAGGTGAACCTTAAGTGATTTTTCTAATATTATGATGTTATCAAAATACAAAATCATAACATTCTTCATTTTCTATAATTTAAAAATTAACTATTTACATGAACTACTATGGCTACTAAGCTTTAACAACTTCATATCATAAATATACAACTTCATCATGTAAAACTTTTAATAAAGAAATATCCAATTTCACTCCTAGAAAGGTAAAATATTCTATTCAATATTGTTGTAAAACAGTTACATGATGAAAAATCTACAAATATAAGAAACAACAGTTATCAAAAACTGATAAAATTTTAGTTTCAAAAAATACCTTTTAAAAAACATGCAATATAATCCCCAAAATATGCATATATTTCTTTAACCTTTAATGAAGCAACATGATATTTACCAATTTTGTAGCTAATGGATTAAAAACAAAAACTACTGAACACAAAATGAAGCAGCAAGCAGAAAAACAGGCTTTCGTTTACCGTGTTCACTGGGCCGTAGTGGTTCAACAGCAGGAGAAAGGTCTGGAAGAGGTACAGGCCCAGGCATAATCAACTCACTTGGCTTAGAAGGTACACCTCGAGGGCCTTGGCCAAGACCCATACCTGGAGCTAGTCCAGCACCGATGCTACCCATACCACCATATCCTGTACTAAATTGACCCATTGAAGGACCCATCGGCCCCAAAACTGGATGAGAGTATCCCTGAGACTGAAACTGTTGCTGTCCCAAAGAAGGAGGCACGGAAAGTTGCATAATTGCAGGGTCATTTGGCAAAGTCGGTACATTGTTTATCACTCTTATATCTTTGATATCAGAGCCACGAAACAAAATATAATCATAAACTTGATTTTGGGCTGGTACTGGATACTGAGTTTCTCTGTCTTCTGTTCCAAATGATCTGACTGCAAAAGAAAAAAAACAACTTGAAAAATTATCAAACTTAACAAAACTTTTGAAGGTCAATACTGACAAAAACAGCTTGCAAAAAAACAACAAACTTGAATTCTTTTTATTTAACAGATTTAACTATTGACTATTTTTAAAACAAAGGTAAAAACGGGCAATAGGTAAAGTGAAAACAATTTGGGGAATCTTACCAGAGGCCAAGGCTATTGTACATTCTTGGGGATCAACGGTAAATAGCCGGCCTTCATAACGAATGTCGGCCTTCGATATCAGGCTAATTTTTGAGCCCAATTCTGGCATTCCAGTACTCATTGTAAAATTGAAAATTTAAACTTCGGATGTACTAGATGCTTTTGGAGTTTTCAACACCCATTGAAGCAAAACGAATTCGAAACTGAAGAATGGCGTACCCAAAACAGCTGTACGAAATGACGACGTAGATTAGAAATTAGTGTCATTAGGCAATTTTCGTTTCCAGCGAACTGGTATGGTCGGTATAAATTGGTATATTATTACGTACTTGTATTGAAATAATCCGTCAGAGTAACCTGTAATTTCAGCCACATAAGATATACAAATACTACAGCCACTTTTAAATCAATATGATTAGCGTAATTTCCAATAATCTGTCGTTAATACCTAAACAATAATTTTGAAATATTTATATACCAAAGATACCGAAAAATTAATCGAATTAAAATCGGCTATTACCAGCATGTGAAACATGGACAATCAAAATCTCCCTACGGGATCGGATTACGTAAACTGTCAAAAATTGTTTTAATACTTTCTAAGAAAGATTTTTGTGTTTATGACTGCCCGGAATTATATCAAACAGTTTTGAGATTAAGTACTGTATTTTCTTTTATATAATATACTTTAAGAAGTGTGCACGCTTCTTGATTTTCTTGGAACCGGTTACCTTTTAGTCAACATGGCTGCTAGTGTTGGAAGGATTTGTGGGGCTCGCCTTTTAAAACCGAGTGCTGGCAAAGTAGTTACTCAGGTATAATTGATTTATAAGAATTTACTTTTTAGAGTGTATACTTAATATCTAGAGAAAATCAGTTTTCTTTAAACCTGTCAGTCAGGGCAGAAATCTTAAGAAATTGAGGGGCATTGCATGTTGTCCAGTTACTGTACAAATCGATCTTTTGCCCTTAATGTGTTATTAAATGAACCAAGAATCATTTCTTACATATATCTATGTAATTAGTATTTTAACATTGTATCATTGATTCAAGTTATTACATAACATGCTAGATATAACCTAAGCATATGTGATTTTAGATCAGTAGCTTTTCTACAACAAGGGAATGGGCAAAGAACAAGAAAACAGTAAGAGCTATAAGTGGGTGCCTTTGATTTAATATTAATTATATGTATTTGCAGCTTTTAACAACATTGGGTGTTTTAACAGGGGGTGCCGGTGCTTTAGTTTTAGCTCTTGATCAATCAGTAAGGGCCTCAGATTTAGAATTACATGCACCTAAAAATCCTTGGAACCATAAGGGTCCCATAAGTGCTCTTGACCATGCTAGGTATGTGCTATCTTTACAATTCAAGACTGAATACTATTTGTAATTTTATAACAGTATTCGAAGAGGTTATGAAGTTTATAAGCAGGTGTGTGCAGCATGCCACTCGATGCGTTTTGTGTGTTATCGCAATTTGGTGGGAGTTACACACACTGAAGAAGAAGCCAAAGCTGAAGCTGAAGAAACATTGGTTGAAGATGGACCTAATGAACAAGGTGAAATGTTTAAAAGGCCAGGAAAATTATCTGATCATTTCCCTAACCCATATGCTAATGAAGAAGCTGCCCGTGCTGCCAATAATGGTGCTTTCCCTCCTGATTTATCATACATAGTATCTGCTCGTCATGGAGGTAGGTTTGATTTATTTGTTGGATTTGTATTTATTTGTTTAAAAAATATTTTTATCTAGGGGAAGATTACATATTTGCCCTTTTAACGGGTTATTGCGACGCTCCTGCTGGAGTGGTACTTAGAGAGGGCCAGTATTTCAATCCATATTTCCCAGGTGGAGCCATCTCAATGGCTCAAGCATTGTATAATGAGGTAATGGAATATAATGATGGCACACCAGCCACTGCCAGTCAATTAGCAAAGGATGTAGGTACTTTCCTTAAATGGACTGCCGAACCTGAACATGACGACAGGAAAAAGATGCTTATTAAAGCATTCTTTATGTTTTCACTGCTTACTGCCGTAATATATTACTACAAGCGTCACAAGTGGACAGTTATAAAGAGCCGCAAGATTCAATTCAATCCGAAAACGAAGTAACGAAACTCCAACAATAGATAATTTGATTCTGTATATTAGTGACACCAAACATTTTAATAGTGACTGTGTTTACTATTATGGATAAGTTTTATTTAAACTGTATGTTTATCATAAAGTCAATAAAATTGAAATATACAACAGAAATTACCACTGTCGCCCATTTTAACTGTTTTCATGCATGTAATATTGATATTGGTTTAGTTAATTTTTATTAAAGCTTATCTGTTAATATTGTTACAATAAATTATAAAATCTTTTTGTGCTGTGTATTTTAAGTTTGAAATAAACTCGGGGTAGTTATCAATGAGTGCCAATCAAGATTAATTTGTAAAATTGACTCTTTAATTTGAGGTTTACTTGATACATTCATAAGTTAGGTGCTTTTGGGCAAATTAGTAAAGCCATTTTTGCACTCGCTTGTATTTGTAGATGGTGTCAATTTAATTTTGTTGATATCACCAATTTTTAAGTTGCTAAAAATTGAAGATTTTAAATCCTTAACCTCAAATTATGAACACTAATACTTGATCCTCTCTTAAACAATTATTGTTTTTTAATGTTACTTTCAACATCAGTTCAAAATCTTGTCACTGATTGGAATTTCTTGGTGTTGACATGTATTTAACACTAGAAATACATCACCAAAAAATGGCTTAAATTTCTATGAAATCAATTCTGAGTTAACTATTATTAACCTTTTAATTTTATCTTTCGTTTGTTGACTTACCTAGCTACATAAAATAGTATCTTGTAGAATTTTATAGAGTATAATTCACAAGAACCAGACGTTTGTAACTGAATAATTAGTGGGTCTACAAACATACTTTTCTCTCTGAATTTAAAAGACTCCGTATGAAAGTATTGAAAGGGCAAAGAGAAAAGTAATTCTTCATGACATACTAGGTATGTACTGGTTAGTATGGTATGTTCACATAAAATTCTATGTAAATGTCATTTGACGTGCCACAACACATCCAAATTGGGTTAAGTAAAGTGGTGGTATAATTAGAGGTTATCCACAATAACAACTTGATCAACATTCTAAACCATTTTTGCAAACTTTAGTTTCTATTTCTTTTAGTGGTGAGTACTAACCAACAGTAATCACACTGAACTAACCAGGTTGGTTGCAGATAGTCATGAAAATCAGCTTATTGTGTTATTTTCTTCAAAAATATTTTCTTTCCCAAAAAAACTTTTGGTATTTGAAACTTGATATCTTTTCTTAACAACTTCAATGAAACTATGAGTCACCCAATGTCAAGCATATGATGTCATTTTTTTCAAACTGAATTAAAGTAGTCGTCATAATATTCATAAATAATTCAGAGGCATGCCATGGTAGGAACTTTGGATTATTAGACCAAACTACTGATATTCAGAAAATACCTATGCAGACTTAATCTACTTATTGTCATAAGATAAGATTCAAGGCTGTAACTAGGATTGAATTTCGGGGGGGGGGGGAGGTTCTACAATAATACAGTTACTAAAACAACAATTAGTTAGAATCTTGGAGGGGGAGAAGTTGAACCTCCAAAACCTCCCCTAGTTACAGCCTTGAGGTATGTAATACTTTTTCCAAGATGTCCTTAGGCACAAAAAGAGAAAGGACCGATAGTATGTGTGAAGAAGATGTCACCACTAAAATCCACATGTAATTGGTTATCAGAAATATTTATAACAGAATCTGTACCTAATTTACTTTAAAATATAAAAAACAAAAAAATTGTTACTGTTTCCTCAAATTTAGACAATTTACTCGTACATATTCTAAACTGTTTCTTATTAGCCCACAACCTGAAAAATAAAACTAATCTGAATGTGATGCTTGATGCATTGAAATTGGTAGAACAAAAGGAGAGGGCAGTTGCATCTGAACAATCCAAGATATTGAATGGTCTGGAGTATTTTTAATGTGAGTCCAATAATCTTTGCCATCGAAAACCAAAACATGTCTGCTTACTAACTTTCTCCCTTAAAATTGAACATGGATGATTTTATGCTATTTGATATTTAAAAAGTTCATGTGAATTAGAAACATCGTTGTTGTTGAAAATGTCAGCGGCTGCTGCCAAACTTCAGGGGGTGCACAGATGCGTGATTGGTTGAAATTGTCAAATTACACACAAATAACAACAGAGTCTGGAATAGCAAAGAATTTTGCTATAGCAATTTGAATTTACAAGTACCTTAACTTCATCATTCAAATTTAGGTTATATTTTTATGTTTCAGAAAAATGTCTGAACACTATCAGCTTTGCTTGTTGCAATCAGTCTTAATCGAAAAATCTTATATAGCAATGAGTTTAGCTTTTTTCTGGGTTACTGTAAAGTTGTTTATAAGATCCTTGATGAAACTATTCTTGCAGGTTTAGAAAGGAAGCCTAAATTTAAACATTTACCATTTACTTACATCCTGAAACAATAAGTTCATTCATGTTGTACAGGGTCTGTCAGAAGCCCTGCACACAACTTCTAGTAAATATCCACTTGATGAAAAAAGCTAATAATTGCTTTATCTTTTGCGGTTTTTGAGTGATGACATCATCAGTATACAATACTAGACACACTTGTCAAAGAAGAGAGACAAAAATATACGTTAGCTCTCTACTCACACAGCGTGTGTAAAGGATAGAATAAGAATTTACTGTTAAAATTTTTCTTCTTTCCTTTACACCCACAGTGCGAGCATAGAGCTAATATATATTTTTGTCTCTCTTGTTTGACAAGTGTGTCCATACTTTCCCATTAGAAAAATGATATTTAATAAAACAATATCAAGGCACACTATAATACTATGTATTTCTCATTAAGGAATTTTGTAGAGGGTTTAATTCTGAGTTAAGTTCCTTTAGGTTTTGTTAGGCTCAACTGGATTTTATCTTATCCACGAGACACGAGTCCTTTATTAAGTTTTAATAGAAATATGGTGTTTTACAATAATTAGTCTTGTTCACATTCTTTCATGTGTTATAATTCATACAATCATAAAAATTTGACACTAGTAGCCTTGAAATGCAACTCAAAACACACACTGCCTTAGTTGCATAAATGCATAGGGGATACATATTATAGCCAGGTTGCATTCTGAGAACACTAGGGTTGAACAGAATTACCTCTTCTCTATCCTTAGGAATATAATCCTGTTTTGCAGTCATAACTGACTTGTATTATTTTTGATTTTTTGAAGTGAACTTTCTTTCCTTTTAGACAAATTAGCTTTTATATAATTGTACATAAGGTGTTCCATTTAACATTCTACATTTGATTATTTAAGAACCATTAAGCTATATCAAGCTAAAGTTTAGGATTTCTCGATTGTCAACCTCTAGATTGCAAAACTAGAATTAGGACATTTTCTGAACATCCAATCATACTGGAAGCAAAGCCGATTTTCATTCGTGAAATCTCTATGACTAGTTCAGAAGATGAAATTTTTCACCTTTCCTTTAGAATACTCTACTTATAGCATCACCATGTTTGTAGAGCTATCAAAATTAGATGCAATTGAGAATGGTTTTAAGTATCACCATTCTGAAAGTTACATAAATTTTAATAAACATTGTTCACAATAATGTAGTCTTGTCAAATTCAGTTGCAATTCTAGATTAAAATCTTCAAAATTAACAACCCTGTGAGGGCACTATTAATATAGCAAGTCTCACATTATCAAACCCCTTTTTGTGTTATCACATTTACTAACTGTAGAATGGAGACAGAATAATTGTGCTTCCATTTACAAAAACTTAATTAATTTTAATTATGAAATCTAGAGGTTGGATTAAGAATTCCTCAATCTCATCTTAATATCATTAATAGATTTCAAATGCTGCTGATTGGAGCAGAAAAAATTGCTATTTAACAAATGAAGATCCATGATGTTTCTGGTATGATCAATTGTTCTAAAAACTGTTTTGGTTTTAGTTTTGTAATTTAGAGATTGAACTACAAAAAAACTTCTAAATTTCAGCTTGATAATACCTTAATAGTTCTTGAATAATCTGGTGCAGAATGTTAAATGGAATATTTAGAAAAATAATAAAATGCAACACTAATGTAGTGGATATAAATTATTTACTCATAAAGAATTGGTTTTTGCAAAACCTGATGCTCTTGTGTAAGAAATGAAATTGTTTTGGAAACATTAAAATTTTGATGGTTTTTATGTTTTTTGGATCTTCCCAATTTAAGAAACTAAAAGATTTAGCTGTTAAGGGGCTTCAAGAGATGGTCACTTTTTGACTAAATGATCTTTGTGGCTTTTCTGACCATTTCACTATTTTAGGCATCGCAATTCCTTGTGCACTAGAAGTAACATTATATGTACAATGTACATACCTACACTGATATAACTGTAAAATTATCAGAATTATTTTACACAGACTTCAACAATGTATTTTTAATTATACATTAAAAAAAACAAAAGGATGTTAATCTGTGTTACACCACAAGGTCAGTTATAACTGTTATCATATAGTTTCATGTAATTTATAAAATATTTTCACTAGTTATCTATTTATAATCATTATCGAAATTTTAATAATCATCTAAACTGCTTTTTTTTGTTTTTATTGTTAACTGTATCCATTTAAACAATAAAACCACATCTTAATGAAATATATATACAGAAACAAAGAATTGGCGCTTTTAAATTTTAATGCTATCATAACCATAATTAAAATTATTTAGTAATAAGGAATGAATTATTTAAGGCTCCATGTAAACTACCTTATGGTATTTTTGTTACTTGTATTAGTTTAAGATTATAATTAACTATTTATAATTCTAAGCAAAAAGCTCAATTTACATGCAAAAGGCAGCACTACACAAAAGAAAGAAACTACTTCATAAATACAAATTTATTTGATGATAATCACAAACTTACGATAAGAATAACATTCATTTAATTAAGATTAAATTAAACCAGCGTAAATAACAGGCAACACATCCTATAGTAAAAATTTATTATGAACAGAAATTACATAGGCATACAGCTCTAAATGCTCAGACTGTATAAACTTAATAGCAATCTACAGTAGAATCTAAAATAATTTAGCAGTGTGGCTGTCCAAGCTGTACACATACGGAAACCCCTGTTGCAACCGGCTCTAGTGCCCAACTCTCTTTGAGATGGTAACTACTTATTATTTTAAAATTTAAAATTAACTGCTAAAGTAAGCAGCAAGAATGAGTTCTGCATGTGTCAATGCTCAATGGGCAGGTTGCGACAGAGGGTAGGGGAGATGATGTACGGGGGCTCGAGGGCTAGAAACAACTGCCTTCTGGTGGTTGCGTAAGTTTCATGTTTTCTTTTAATGTCATTAATCTACGCAACTCTTGCAACACAGTCTTGATAGTGTAATCTCGTTGCCATCTTGCCAATACCGGGACTTGCCTACTGTCCACCTATAAGGATACAGATTGTGACAACAAAGAAATATTATAGATGGAAACAAATACAACGTACCCCTCCAGAATTGCCATTAATACAGTTCATATTAATTCTAGTAATGAATCTTGCAGTTGGAGCATCATCTGGATATTTCTGTCCGCATTCAATTTTAACTGAATACATTCTATTTTCATACGGAGTACGAGGTGGACCTATGATCATACCCATCCAATGCGTTAGAGTCATATCATCATCATTTTCTAAGCCCCAACTAATGGTACCATCTCCTACACCTTTTTGACCCGCTTCTAACTCTTCCAATAGTCGAAAATTACGAGGTACAACTGTCAAACAGACCAACACATTACGGTGTGTCCATGATGAAAAGTGAAAACAGTAATCCCCAAACAAGCATCACTGAGAAAACAATTTTCCCATCTCAAGTTTAATTATAATGTAAGTGACTTATTAACCTGCGAACTTTGATATGATTTAATTTACTTACCCACACCGGTTGACTGGGACGCCATGATACAAGAATGTAGGTATGTCTAAAAGTGTCTCGCGACACTGTTTATGTATTACAGAACTAAGAAAAATCACCTGAACACTAAATTAAAATACTCTCGCAGGAGAAAAAGTTCTGGTTTGTAAAAAACCGCAAAATAAACTATTTCACGATGTATTTTTGCGTAAAACTACCTCGGACATGTAGTCCTAGACCTTGTCCATTCTAGAAACTTTCGTTCTAGAACCAGACAGACAGGACAAAATAATGTCTATGACCAACATAATTTTACTATACCACTCAAACCGTTAAAATCCCTAAAGTTTCTTAAAAAAACAAATCACATTGAACAACCGACGTTGCCAAAACTAAAGGACCTTCTCCAGGTTCACAGATTTTTACAAAGAATTAAGTGCCAATTTTACATTAACGTCATGCAACTGAACCTAAAGAAGCAAAACGTTTAATAAGTCTTCTACAGGTCAACAAATTAAAAGCGGCCACCAAAGTAAGTTCTAAATGGCGTTTTTGTTTTTATACTTTTAGCAGTGTCAGCAGGTATTTATGTCATCTATTTTAATTTGTGGTTATGTATCACAGTTATTGTCATTGTGCTTAAAGGTTTTAACTAGTTAATTGATACTTCATTTTTAAATATTGTGTATTACCTTTCCTTGAACCTCACTTTTAAAATTTAAAAAAGCCTCCTTTTGGTCACTCCACAACACAGAAAAACTTGCAAGTACCAAAGTTTGCTACTTTCAACTTTACGTAAGTCTTTTTACAAAAGTCAGTTTGACATATTTGAGCACTGTTACCAAAATACAGTATGTCCATTTTACGGGTCTTCCTCTGAATGTTTGAGGATAGGCAACACGTCTTACAATTCAGAGATATCTTTGTGTAATTACAGATTTTAAAATCAAAATGGATCATGTATAGTATTTCTATAGTACATGTTAGGGATGGGCGGATCGGCTCGTTTGTGTGAATCAGCTCAACGGTTCTGGCTCAGCTTGCTGAACCGATTCAGTGAATCGGCTCAGTCGTTCATCGGTTCAGAATGGCTTTCGTCATTCAGCTAAGAACGAACTCCCAGAAATAAAGCAGCAAGGCGTTTTTATTCAACGGTTTATTTCCGCTCTTTAGGCTTTATTTGCACACTGCTCTATTTTATTTATTTTTACCTTACTATTTCTTATTGGAATGTATAGAAGAGTGGATCCATGGTTTACTTAAAAAAAACTCATTAAAAAATTATTTAGTGTAATGAGTGCAGTTAACTATAAACAGAATTTTTATAAAAACAATAAAAAGTTATAATAAAGCTATGTGAACAATGTGAATTTCAAAGCCATTTTAGAAGTTTCCTCAAAACCAAAAACCTTTATGTAAACTTATTACAAAAATTTTTGTTAAAATTGAACAATGGCCATAAGAATTTGTGGTGTAAAAGAATAGTGATTTTGGTAGAAAGTCCATATAATATTAAATTCTAAAAGTGTACTTATTAAAATTTACATTTGCAGCTCTGGGAGTTTACCACGCCTACTCTTTTACGCGCGTTTTATGAAAAGAACATATCAACCTGTGCTGCTTGCGCAGTACATGTCAAAATAGCAAGCTCTGGGAGTTGCTTTGAGAGAGAGCAATAGAATCCACAAATTTGTCGAAGTAAAATATCTGACCTTTATTTAATCTGTGGTAGAGCAATAAAGAAAAATCATCAACTAAGAGATGGCCCTAAATTTTGTTAAAATGTTGCCAGAGCTGTTTGTAGATCTCCAAATTTGGAGATTTATGACATTTATGACGGTTTCTAGTGATATATTTTACTGTTATAGTAACAATGTGATCACCCGCCAATCACTCTTAAATTAGTTTTTTAAATTTCAAAAAGAGGTCGCAACGATCCCGTTTTTCTCCTATAACAGCTGTGGCCGTAGTAAATGTTATAAATTTTTAGATTTGAAGATTTATAGCCAGCTCTGGCAACAACAATAGTGGCTGATGATCACCCCCTTCTTCCGCTATTTTGATACATCACACAAACAATAAATTGAAATGGACTTCGCACAGCGTATATTTCATATACTTTGTTTACAAGCCAACAATATCGAAGGCGATATGTGATCAAGAGTAAGGAAGGAGATAGCTGAGGGAATGTGGTGGATGTTAAGTAAAGTTAGTTACGTCATAAGCGCAATGTTGCGCAGAATAGACTGCGGCCTGTTGGCGGGCGGAAAAATGCAAATAAATCAGTCCATTTCAATTTATCGTCTGTGATACATCTTGACAAAGTCAGTTGATTGTGAGACAAAGTACCGACGCCAAACAAAAGACGATTGTAAATTGAGCTCAATAATGATCTTTTCTCTACTAGAGGCGCTGTTGTTTCATTTTAAATTTGACAAGTTTAAACGTTAGTTCATAAGATTGAGGTTATTAGAATTTGATCTTTCAAAAAAAAAAAGTAATTTTAATGCCTTGTTGTTGCTCATTAAACGCGTTTTTGGAAACTTAATTTATATTTCTGATCTGATCATGCAAATTACATGATACGGTTAATTGAGTTAACTCGGTTTATTAAAAACGAGTGTGCAACCACTACGAAATCGATTTTACAGCAATTTATAAACAATAATTGTGAAAGTGATAAAGATAGAAATACACTTGTTTTGCAAAGAATGAAGAATAATACGTAACAATGGCAATAATAATTACGTTTTTCTAAAATTTAAATTCCAATAACCTCAAACTTATAAACTAACGTTTAAACTTATCAAATTGGACGTGGAACAACAACGCCTCTAGCGGAGAGAAAATCGTTATTGAGCTCAATTATTACGATCGTCGTTCGTTTGGTGTCGGTAATTATTTGTCCTTTTAAATCTGTATTTACTAATAAGTTAGTATTAACACTTTTTGAAAACTAAATATAAATGTTTTAAAAGCTGAAGATTGTCAATTTAAATTTTAACATTTAAAACTAAATTCTAACAAAGACATAACCTAAAATCTTTTTTAAAAAATGGTAAAAAGCACAACTTACATGATCAACAAGTTTCTAGAGTCTAGCTTACAATGGAAAAGTTACTAAAATTTATATGAGTTTATAAATAAGAATATCTGAGAAAAATTAAAACATCGATCGTGAGGAAACAAATTAAATACTATTTGAGATCTGACAACGCCGATTCCGGCTTCCAAGGGAGAAGGAAAAAAGAGTAACACGGTTTGCTAATGTCAAATAAAATCATGCTTCCAAAAATTTGAAAAAGTAACTGCAAAATATTGTGATAAAAATGGCATTAGCACTATACGGACAGAGAATACTAAAACGAATATCTTCTTTAACATTGGCTAAACGTCATGGATATATTGTGCTGTAAGTGAATTTAACAGAATACTGTATAGGTTAGATTTTTGAAATTATTTGTTTAGGGTACCTGAGATTGGAGAGGATTTACCTGAAAAGAATCCTTTATTACAAAAAAATGGTTTACCTGAATTTAACAATCTGACTATTGAAAATTGCATGGCAGCAATAGGGAAACAGACATTAGAGTTTGAAGCTGGTGTACGAGAGATCGAAGATCAAATTTTACAGAACCCTGTTAAAGATATTTTTAAGAACGTATTAAACCCATTAGAAAATTTAGGTGCACCCCTAGATACAACATGGGGATTATCAAAAACATTATATTTAGGAAATAGTACTTTAATGCCAACGAAAAGTTACTTATCGATACATGATCGAGCTAGAAGAGCTCGAGCTAGTAAGTTTAATAGTTCACAGATATATGGTGCTATAAAAGATAGTTTAAATAAAGATAATAAAAATGAAGAACAGACACGAATATTAAAAAAGTTTGAATTAGAAGGTAAACTAAATGGCTTGGATATAAATGTTGCCGACAAAAGTAAATTAGAAGAATGTCTAAATAAATTAGCTGCTGAAAAAGATAGATTTAAAACTAAAACAGAAGTTTCTACAAAATTATTTAGACATCAAATTAAAGATATCAAGGTAGTGAGAGATTTCCCAGTATATTTATTGAAATCTATGGCAATTGATCCAAAACATTGTTTAGATGGACCATGGATTGCTAGTTTACAATCACATGTGTATTTACCATTTATGGAACATTGTCCTGATCGAGAACTTAGATGGAATGTTTGGCAAGCAATGGTGAATCGCGGCTCAACTTATGGTAATAAGGAATATGTAACTAGTACGCATTTAGAGGAAATTCGATATTTAAGAAGAGAACAAGCAAATTTGCTTGGATATAAAACTTTTGCTGATATGTCGATGGAAACTAAGATGGCAGGTAGTGTTCAAAACGTTAAGAATCTTTTGTTGATACTGTTGCAAAGAGCTATGCCTGCACAAGAACGTGAACTATTAGATTTACATAAGTTTGCTACCAATTCAGGTTTTAAAGGTGAAAGGATCGAGTTGTGGGATGTTCCATATTGGCGACGAAAGCAGCAGATTAGTTTATTTGATTACAAAGAAGAAGCTATCCAGGAATATTTTCCATTGCCAAAGGTTTTAGAAGGCTTGTTTAGCTTATGTGAACGATTATTTAAAGTAACAATTAAACAAAGATATGAAGTATCTACGTGGGACAAGGATGTTAAATTCTATGATGTGTTTGAACCACATAGTAGTGCACCAGTTGCTGGCTTTTACTTAGATCCATACACACGAACAGATGAAAAATCGCGTATTCTACAGAATAGTGGTTCTATGGTAGGAATTCAAAATCGCAGTCTTATTGCAGATATCAAACCTTTAGCCGCACTTATATTCAATTTTCAACCTCCATCAAGTGATAAGCCATCTCTTCTTACTTTTAAAGATGTTAACTTACTGTTTCATAAATTTGGATATGCCTTACAGCATTTATTGACACGGACTTCCTATTCTGAAGTATCAGGTTTGTCTAATATTGAATGGGATGTAGTTGAAGTATGTGGATATGTTTTATCCCAATGGTTATATAATAAGGATGTTATTCATAGCATCAGCAGTCATTGTGATAGTGAAGAGAAATTGCCTGCAGATATGTTTGATATGTTAGTTAACATAAGAAAACAAACTGCTGGTTTAGATTTATGTCGTGAATTATATTTATCTGCATTAGATTTAGAATTACACTCAACAAAAGACTTTTGGTTGGATATTGTTAGAAAATTATGGCCTCAATATCGTTGTTTTCCATTAGATAAAATGGATTCACATCCTTGTTCTTTCACACAAATATTTGTTGAAGAATGGGCTGCTGCTTATTATTCCCATGTATGGGCACGAGTTATTGCTGCAGACGTCTATAGCGCCTTTCACGAAGTACAAGGCGATGAACAACAAATTGTAGATGTAGGTAAACGTTTCAGAGATACCTTTCTAGCATTAGGTGGTAGTTGCAATCCTGGTGAAGTGTTTAGAAAATTTAGAGGTCGTGATCCTTCACCCAAAGCCTTGTTAAGTTCGTTAGGTTTAAAACAAGCAAAACGTGCCGAAGTAAAATAGCTGTGAATATTTTTTCATATTTCTGTGTTGATATTTTGTTTATGTATGTCATGCTCTTTGGTTAGATTTATTTATTATAGTTGTTTTGTTTAAATGCAAGCAATAATAAACGTGTAATCAAATTTTTACTTAAAATAGTAGTTTTATTAACTTTATCCTATTGCTAAGTTGCATTGTATGGTGAAATAAAAAACAGAATATTTGAATCTTGTAGTGTAGAATAAAAATACAGGGTATTGGGCATAAGAAAGAAAAAACTTTCTGTAAACTGAGATACAGAACGAGATGGTAAGTATTTTAAAAATGACCAACATCTTAAATTTGAAAACTGTTTAAAGTAAAAGAAGCAACTAAAAGCTTCATATTAAAAAAACCATAAATAACTTAATATTAAAAATGTTTGCATCTTAAATGAACTAATCATTCTGATTTTCAGTTGCATTTAATTCATCTTTCATCTCCACTAATGCATTTTTAAGTTCTTCATCATTTGGACAAAGCTTTATGGCAACTTCTAGCTCACTTATTCCCTCCTTAAAATATCCCATTTTAGCCAAGGCTTTACCACGACGTGAGATACATGTAACACGTTCCTTCAAGTTTGAAGGTACTGCAGGTCTCAATAATTCAATAGCTTTTGAACAATCTTGAGTTGCTTTGTAAAAATTTCCTGGAAAATAAGGATTAATACAATTTATAACAATAAAATTAACGATATTGAACAGTACCATGTTTAAAATGTGCTTCTGATCTACCAATGTACAAATCAGGGAACTGATCAGTTAATTTTATGCCAAAACTGAAAGCACTAATAGCACCTAAATAATTTTCTGCCTTTAAAAATTCTTCTCCTTTTGATTTCAAATATTGAGGATTTTTTTCTTCTGGTCGTAGATCCTCACTAACAAAACCAATAGATCTTCTAACTTCAGCTTGTTTCCTTAACCATTCATTTTCTTCTTCCAACTGTGACTCCCTACTAGGAGTTGGAAATTGTCGTGCAGTAAAGTCAACTTTAAGTGTTGCAGTTTTTCGAGGTAATGGAACCGGATCTGAAGTAACTGGAAGTTTCTTCTGTCTAACAAAAGTAGTTTTTTTTGGTACTATTATTGGTTTTTCTTCTTCACTGTCTTCACTATCGCTTGGTAATTCAATAATCTTTGGTTGGGTAATTTTTTGTTGCCACTTTTCTAAGTCACCTAAAGCACTATTCTTTTCATCATTTCTTATTTTATCAATAAGATCTCTTTGCTTAGTATCTAAACCTATCTGCTCTTGTACTGCAACCTTTTTTAAGTGACAGTTCTTATCATACTTCTCTTTACATGTATTTTGAAAATTCTTATGCTCTTCTTCAATCAGTTTCTTTTTAAGTTCCAGTTTTTCTTTTTTCGAAACATCAATTTCTAATTTATCCCATAATATATCTTCATGTTTTACTAACTCAAATATTATATCTGTAGCTGTTAATGTACATTTACTATTAGAGATATTAACTTCATACAGTAAGAATGCTTCAAAGAAGTATCTTTCAAAAGAAGCCTTTATATATTTTGGAGATGTAAATAAATCGACCTTTGATTGATGAATACCATGTAGAGGTACCTGTATAATTATTAAAGCTTCTGTTTGTCTCCATTTAAAATCTTTTACAATTAAAGGCATTTTGACATTGAATATTTTAATAAGTATAGACAATATAGATTTAATTTGTGTGGGTTGCTATGGTTGCTATGGAAAATAAGATTTTTGATAGGAAAAAGAGATGAAAGAATTTGCATAAAATTTTCTGCAACTTTATTATTTTAAATTTAAAATTCAAGTGAATTCTAAATTGAAGTTGCTAATTCTCAAAGTATTAGATATATTTATAAGAATAATGTATAGATTTCTTAGAAAATTGTATTTGAATCATAGCGGGAAAGACGTGAACGTAGATTACCTAGATTACCCAGACTCCACTCATTGCATTTAAGGCTGATCACAGACTGGTTTTATTCATTAAAATTGAGCTGTCTGTCTCACTTTTACTCCACGTACTAAAGGTTAAAAGAGAGAGAGATAGCGTGGCAAATCCACCTTTAGTTTAATACCAGCCTAGAATTTTTTGTTTTGTTCATGCTTGTTGATGCTTGTTTATGTTGAACATTGGCAAGATTGCATTGAGTCTTGACAGCTGTCATAAGTGAGTCACCGGTGGCTAGTGGGAATTTTGCTTGAAAAATAAAAACATGATATCCATGGTGGAATAAACAATGGTTTAAATTGTCGTTATCGAATCATGTTATATTGGCTAAGTGTCGTTATGGCAGAAGGAACCTCTCATGTTGATATTACAGAAGAATCTGTTGAAGTAAAAGAAAAAGGTTGGTGGCCTAAATCTGTAAAACCGAAATTAACGGCATTTAATTATCTTTTAATTAATTTTTATAGTTGGTGACAATTTGGAATGTGCTGTATGTCTTCAACCATGCATTCATCCAGCCCAGTTGCCGTGCGGTCACATATTCTGCTTCTTATGTGTGAAAGGCATTGCCAATCAAAGCAAACGCTGTGCAATGTGTAGACAAGAAATTCCCAGGGATTTCATTGAACAACCAAAGTTACTGCAACGTCCAGAAGCTCAGGAAAGTTTTGACGGGGGCTATCAATGGTTCTACGAAGGACGTAATGGTAAGTTTTAAGATGATCAGAATGGTAAGATAATTATTAATAGGCAAATATGTGTAGTATGATAAATTCAAGGTTGGTGGCAGTATGATCCTCGAACGAATGAAGATATAGAGCAGGCTTTTCAATTACAATTTGATAAGTTTGAGATTTTAATTTGTGGTGAAACATACGTAATTGATTTCCAAGAAAAAGTTCAATATCCAAAAAGTTGTTCTGTTCGAAAGAGATCTATAAAGCGTGATCAAATTGGGAATGTTGCTAATCTGAAAGGGGTTGCTGGAATTAATAAAAATTAACTAAAAGGGTTTGGTTACTGTATAATAAATTTGAAAACATTAAAAATAATTTTTTTTGCATGTTTATGGAGTAGATGTCCACTCTGTAGTTATATTATGTATTATTGTATATAGAAATATATTATTATGCTTTAGAGTTCTATAAAGTGTTATTTATTATTAATTTATCAGTAGAAGATGAAGGTAATAAATTAAATAATTCACACAGTTCAGAAAACTTCAGAAATGTTCATATTTATATCATGTTTCATTTTATAATTTTCTTTCATCCTTTTTTGTATTTTTAAAAGTTAATTTTACTGTGTTATAGACTGAAAGAAGCATTTACTGTAAACAAATTTATGATGGTATTTTTAGTTTTATAATAAAAGCTGTTTTTTAACCCTTGTAATTGGATTATAACAAATCTTGAGAAAATAAATATCATTTTAAAATATTTTGATTTATATTTTTTATTTACATGTAGGCATCGTGGTGTTATAAGAGTAGGTATATTTTGATGTTTGTAGTACTACAATAATTTCTTAATAACTACAGAAAATTAATCATTAAAATGCTGCTATCATTCTACCAATATCTTGCTCTGAGGTTTACTGGATAAAACTCGCCTAATCTTTGTCTAACACAAGATTGATTGCAGTAAAATTAAATGTAAGGTTAGGCATAAATTAATTGAAAACTAAAATTTTATCATTTATTTAATTGTCAATTAAACAAATGACAATTAGTGTGTTGAAATAAACAGTGTAACAAGGAGTCTCTCAACTGCTCAACAGCTGCATTGGTTGTTATGAAACTTCTTTTATGAACAGTACCATAATGATAAAAATAAATTGAAATGGAGTAGGCTTGGTCAAATTTTCTTTGTTGGCAACATAATTGATTTTAAAATGTTGGGAGGGTTCAAGTTGATACTGTGAACTTGCTTGAAGCGAGCTTTCAAGTTGATATGAAACAAAATATATATATTTGTATGCTTGATACACTTAATCAGTGACATCACATTTACTTTCCTTGCTCCAAACTCGAACCTGCCTAAATGACATGACATTGACATTTTAAAAAGTTAGGTTAATTTTATTATTTTTTTCATGGTTTGAGTAAAGGTAGATTTTACATACATACAACAGTCTTTAATGGTAGCAATAGCCACATAAAATACTTCACTTCTTTGTCTAAATATTAGAAAATAATTGAAGTCATTCTCACAAACTATACATCTCTGAAACAAAAGTCAACACACATTTCATATATCCAAAATATTATTAATTATAAAAAAAGTTTTATCAAAATCAACATTGAGCATTTAGGAGACTTCTTTTGAATTAGCTCTCTAGATTGTGGTTATTCACTTAACTATAAAACCTTGTTATGGACTAGTTGGACAGTCAAACTCTCAGGAGGCATATAAAACCTATCATTTTTGTTTACCCAAGAAAAATGCTTGTAATTTAGGAATCAGAAGAGACAACTATTCTACTCTTTCATTTGTGGCAGTTATGTAATTCAGGCAAGCAACAAAAAGACTTGAAGAAACAGGAACAAGAACCATCAAATATAATGTGTGTGTATTTTGTGTATAATTATTCAGTTGCTAGTGTGATTTAGTGAATGCCTTCCGATGTAGAGGTAGAAGAAAACTTAAGACTGACTGCTCATTAAAATTTAAGTACTGTGAGAGCAACAAAAACCCAAGTCAAAGATACCCATGGATTCTAAATTTTTTGTCTTTGATAGTTTCATATTAATAAAAAAGTAAAACGAAAAGCTATTAAATAATAGAAGTGACATTTAAATTTTTTTTAGGTTATTTTTTAAGTGATTACAGTTAACATAATTCATAATTACATATAATCATTTATAAAACTTTTTGAATTTATCAATAAATTCAAATTTAGAATTTTATTTTCGTAATGGCATCAAGAATGAAAATGGTGAATGGGAATATTCAACAGTCAAAGTGATTACGACATTTAAAATTTAATGTTTGAATTCATAATTTAAGGATTACTCTATGGCAATCTTTTAAAATTCCAAGGGTATCTTTGACTTTGTTTTTTGTTGCTCTCACAGTATATTTATTACACTACACTATACTTAGAGTTCTGTATCTTGAAGTGAAAAGTTTGTCACAATTCTTTATGATCTCAATACTAGAAGGATGAAAAGTGGAAGCACACGGGAGGAAATTTTGAGAAACTATTAAAGTAATAATTTTTTTGCAAATCTTTTTTGTGGTGTCAAAAAAATTTCCAAATGGACATCAAGATAACATGTGATCTTTTGATAGAATTAGAGCCTACCTTGTCTCATTCTTAGTTGTGTACTTGTTGAATTACACACCTGATGTGTGCAAAAGTAAAAAAATTTATTTCTGGACAATCTGTATTAACCATTCAGAAATTCAGTTTGGTGCATACTGGTCGCACCCTAAGCACACCACTTTTTACTGGTACGTAAAGAGATGGGTACGTCAAAATTTGTTTGCATCAAGTTTCTAATCATGCGGTCTTGACGGTTATATTGGAGTTTATACTTGAAAAGTGTTCAAAGTAGTTTAACACACCAAACATGTTTTCCATGTTATACCATTGGCATGCACATTAACAACAGGTGTGTAATTTATCTTTGAAATGATGGTAATTGTTTTATTAACATCTTGATTATTCTTGGCACTTGTAAATCATAAGAGATACAAATCAGTTATACTATTAGAAAAGCTGCCTCTTCTGAAGATCAACTTAGTGTTTTTGTTTGTTCAAAAACATTCAAGGCTTACTAGATATTTGCTAAAACTGAAAATGCTTAGATTTCTTTTAGAGCCAAATATCTTAAACAAAATAATAATAGTAGAAGAAAGTGATAAGGAAATGATCTCATGTAATTCGAGGCCGAACATGAACTTGATTTTGATACCATTGGATAGCTTATACAGAATGATTAAATTATTAATTTAAATTTGATATAGAATATAGACTAAATTCTAAAGATCGTAGCATAGCATTTCTGATCCATGCAGTGATATTATCAATATTATGTTGGTTATTCCCATTCCCAAACTAAAGAGTTGCTCCCTGGTGAAGTAAATAAAGAATAAAGGATCATTAAAACAGTGACGGTATCATGAATCCTAACATTTATATATTGATTTTCTGCATTTCTATATTGCTATAACACATATCAATTCAAGTAAACACAAAACACTTAATTCACTTTAGTTGATACTTTTCCAGCAAGTGCCATTCAGTTGCTTTTTTTTATCAGAGAGACCTAAAATGCTACATATGTACTATCTAATTTCTAGTATCTTTTTAACATTTTGGATAAATAAATAATGTACATGTACATGACACAGAGAACCATATATTATGATTGATAACAGCTTGAAATCTGCATGACACCAAGAGCCACATACACGACATCTTCACGCTATTCTTCATTTTCTAGCCCAAAATCAGTACAAATATTATTTTATTTTTTTATTTCTGTTTTTCTTTTGGGAAACTAGATCTTCTCTACGTTTGGTTGTGTTTTTGTTTATATTTTGAAATCTTCTTCTTTTTTTCTACATTTTCTTTTAATGCATCAATGTCAAAACTTTATGAGTGTTGCTTTCTTTTACTACTTTTTTCCTAGTGATTTAGTTTTTGACTTGAAAGATTTATTTTCAATGTCAAAAATTTTCTCCAGTTCTTCAGAAGAAAATATTATGGATATTAAAAACAATAAAATCTTTTTCCCAATATTTTGAGCTTTTAACTAATGAATTTAGACTACTTGATCCAGACTGATGATTCACCTTGCTATTTATTGCTTGGAAGTAACTTGGTCTAAGATGAGGACCTGTTAATTTCAATCATTTGAGATCATCTTGTGTTTATATTTGATTCCAACCTAATCGTCTCTTGGAACAAAAACAACAACTAATAAATACAAACTTTACATTTATAACTTTTAAGTTAAGATTACTGAAATAGTCATTAGTCATTAATCAAAAATAATATCAGTATAAAAACGGCACGATCAATATTATTACTCTCTGGTTAATAATACTCTCTCTTCCTCTACATGCTTCATTTAGCAAGATTCCTATTGTCTCAACTGCTAGGTGTAGACTGAGAATAGTACTGGGCCAAGTACACCTCCCTGTGGTATTTAAAACTTACTTTGGATATTAAATAATAATGGAAAACTTAGCAGAAAAATAACTAGTTGTTTGACATTACCAAGATTGCAAAAAATAAAGTTCTCTAAATATTACTTTGAATTTTGATTTAAATGTTATGGTAACATATCTCCCTTTTCTAGGTTGGTGGCAGTATGATGAGAGAACAAGTCGAGAATTAGAAGCATGCTATAAAGCTGGTGAACGAACCTGTGAATTACTTATTGCAGGCTTTCTATATGTAGCTGATTTAGATGCTATGTTGCAAATGAGAAGAAATGATCATTCACGCAGACGTAGAATTAAACGTGATCTTGCTAGTGTGCCAAAAAAAGGTACTATTTCTTTTCCATTATTTAAAATTCCAATTTTTATCATTTTCTTTTTTAAATTGTAGGTGTAGCTGGCTTACGTACTGAGACTGATCAACAACCCCAATCTTATAACGAATATGGAAATTCAAGTGAAACTCAACGCCCTCATAGTCCAACAGAAGGACGTACAGATAGTTTAACCCCTGTAACTCCTTCAAATACACCTCAAACGCCAGCTAGTGGACGTGAATCTCCCCATCATGAAGACTTGGAAGCTACTGTAGAAAGAATACGATCTTTGCGTTTAGATGCTCCTGATAATTCGGCAAGACTGAGATCTTTGTCTACAGAAAATCCTGAAATAGATGAAAGTACACTAGAAAGACTTCAATTGCTACGATTAAATACTCCTGATACTACAACTCGACATAGAGCTTTGCATACAGAAAACTCTAATAATGAAGAAACTCGTTCTGGAAATAACAGTCATGAAGAGTTTCAAGCTGCAAATTACAGTAGATTTCAATTTTAAGTAGAATTATTGAATATTTTTGGAATTTTAATATTAATTGTAATTTATTTTCATGAAATTATTTATTGGGAAATCTTTATTAATTGTTTTAGCATTAAGGGAATGTGCACAATTACGATTTTGTAAGTGATAGCTTGTTGCTGCTATAATCTTTGCATCTTGGATTATTGTGCACATCTTTTAATGCTTTAATGCTTGTTATTCCTAATTACATTGTAAGATAGATAAATTATAATGATTATTTAGTATATTTTTATAAATTTAATTATTACCAAACCAAGAATCTTATATTCTTATTAAAGCAATTATTTATACATATACACTGTGATCAATGTGGCCATGATCAGCATGGGGATGTCAGAAACTATAAAAGATACAGGGTCAGTTAAATTGGGGCAAAGTTGTGTATGTTGGTGCTCGATAATAATCTAAAATGGAATTCACTCTAAGTTTATTTGTTTTTAAAATAACCCCAAAAAACAGAATTTTCTCGATTTTTGTTTTTTGCCTATAACTTCCTTATTATTGAGAATTTCTAAAATCAGGATATACTTTTCACATGCACTTTTTTGTTTCTGATATTTTAACCATATATTTGTTCCTGACTCTAAGCTTGAACTCATGTCCATCCAATGTAGTTTCTCTTTGTTTGTGTCATTTACAATTACACATGATATTCTTCTTATAATTGCTGTTTTCAATTAGGGACCAGTTACAGCAGTTGGTAATTAATTATTAGTGCTTAAAACTTGTAGAAACTTAGCTAATAAGTTTGATCAGAATTATTTGTTAATCTACATAAATAATAAACCAAGCAATAAAACATACTTCACTATATGGCATACTACAGACAAAAGCTGAATTTTAACTATTTTAGTTAACAGATCGAGTCTGGGTGATCTGAGATATGTTGTACATTGCTGAAATCTACATAAGATTCTCTATCTGACCATAGCATAATCCAGTTTAACCTGATGATGGTTCTGAAAAACCAAAATGTCTTATGAAAGTTTCTGTAAGTCTAAGATATTAGAAACAGAAAAGTGTCTGTAAAAGTTTTATACTGATTTTAGAAATGTTCAATAATAGGAAATTATAGCCAAAAAATGAAAACTGAACAATTCCATTTTTTGAGGTTATTTTAAAAAACAACTAAACTTGGATTGAATTGAAATAGGCAACTTTTCTCCAAATTAACCGACCCTGTATTTTATAATCTTTGGGATCTTTATACAGATCATGCCCACGTTGGATACACTGTATAGCATATTGAATTTTATATTAGATGAATAGGATTTCATGTGTCAAATTCATGTTACATAAAGATGGGATGCAATGGAGTTTTTATTGTATATATTATTTTTCCCATAAAATTTTATTAAACTCAAAGTGAACATTTATTAATCTTTCTTATTTAAGATGTTTATGATAATTGTACGGGTTGTTTATAGGTTTTAAATCTTATCCAAATATAAGATAATTTTACCTCTTTAATGCAAAAGTGTCTCATCAAACAGATGTGTAATTGGTTCTATGTTCGTTATGAAATCTGCAAAATCTGAAATATTTTGTTATTAGATAATATAGAAGTGTCAAGTTATGAAGCAGATTCCTAGTGTCCAGTGGTAAATTAAGATGTAAAAAACGAAGTCGGCAAGCTTTTTTTAATATTATTTGTCTTTTGTTTCCATTAGCATCATGATATAATCTAGTTTTAAGCCAGTTGACGTGATATAAAGTGCCTCTAGTGGAGTGAAAATCATTATTGAGCTCAATTTCTGATCACCTTTTGTTTGGTGTTGGTACTTTATCTCACATCAACTGACTATTTGTTATACTATGCACATTATGCGCCTCAGTAGAAAATTTTGGCAAATTGAATACTCAACAGTCATTTCATAGCCATCCTACATTTACAGCCAAAAGTGAATATAAATCTATTCAAATCCACTTTTATTTCAGTTAACTGTTGTATTTGTTTGTTCTAACAAATTTCTTGTCTTGTTACTACATTTCTTGTCTTGGTATTTTGATACCACTTGTCTTGAAATCAACATAAAAAATTCGTGAAAGAATAGTGCTTTTTGTCTTGTTTTGGTTTTTAGATAGCACTTCTCATCTTGAAATCAAGATAAGACCTAGAAATTTGTGAAATACTAGCTCAGGATTTTTTTATTTATTTGTTATCAAAATTTCTTTCTTTGCCCTAGGCCTACAAGGCCTGTTGTGCATGTTAATAATAAAATTTCTTTCTAATGAGTGGAACATATCCAACGAAATATTAAATGTAGACTCTGACAAGTAAGTTTATAGCTTTTCAGAAAGATTTAGAAGTGACAATTCACTGGTAAGTACAATATGTTGAATCTAAAAAATAAATTATCTATGTTTTACTGCTTGAAATACATACTTAAGGATGTTTTAACATCACATAATTGTCAAAACAAGGTCAAAAATTATATAAAGAATAAGAATTATTGATAAAAGTGTATACAATGTTGCTTAAGACTGATAATATAAATTTTGATGATTTAAGTTTTATAAATTGCTTTCCCTAGAAAATTCATAACTAATTCAATATTTTTGTTTGATTAGAGTAGTACGTCCTTTGAAAGCGACTGCCAGGCATATGGCAATAATGCTTTTAATTACATCAATTACACACGTTCTGTTAAAGAACAAAGCAATGCAGCAATTTTTGATGTACTATTCGTTTCCTGTTGAAATCTTAATATTACAAATTCAGTTTCAATTATTAATTATATACTCAGATTGTCACTGATCCTTATGTTTTGGAGTAGTTTTAGAAATAACTGTTTATTAAAAGTGTTTTCTAGTTTGATTAATCATTAAACGTATTTATTTTATACAGATGTACACGGTATTTTAATTTTGCCATATAGCACTGTATAAAAACAATCAACATTTGTATTTATTTTTTGCAAAAATTAAAACCTCACAGTTATATCACAAAACGTTACAAGAATAACAAGACGTAAAATTTTAAATTTTTCTTGAATAGCTTGAGTATCTCATCTAGAATATATCCTTAAACAATAAGAATCTTTTGACTTGTCAGTTGCCCATTCAAATTATAGCCAATTCTTATTTTAAATGGGACATCCAGCATATTTTTATATGTATGGTTATATATTCCCACCTTGAATAACTTTAATTGGTAAAATTATCGAAAATCACTGAAACGCGTCGCTTTTGTTTTGGAGGGGGACATTTAATAACCTACTCTAGTCAGTTGGGAAACTTTCACCCTCCCCCACTGCCACCCCCTCTCCAAGATTTTAAATGGCACTACCCCATGTGTAATATATCATTTTAAAGGGTATGAAATTCTCAATCTTTTCCATCAAAGAAAATCAAAATCGGCCCAGTCGTTCGTGAATTAGAGCCAAAAATTTAATTTAATCAATACGTTTCTGTCTCTAGTTCACGAACGGCTGGGCTGATTTTAATTCTTTGATGTAAAAGATTGAGAGTTTTATACCCTTTAAAATGATATATCAAACATGAGGTAGTGTTATTTTAGATTCTGTGTATCGAAATATAGAGAGTATCTCGTTTAAAATAAAAAAAGCTGCTGTCATTTCAGGTGAAACCAAAAGCGACATTAAAGTATTTAACACCTCAAAAAATTGCATCTATTAACTACATATTCGTCTGACGCGGAGCTCATCCCGGTCATACTACACAAGAAAATATTGACAGAAATAATTCGGCGTATTGGGGAACCAGAGATGGAAGAAGGTCTCTCCAAAAACAAAATCCACCGAACGCCCTACCAACCATCCGAAAGAAAGAAAAAAACCTTACAATGTATGAATGTATATTTCAAATTTCATTTAAATCCGTTCATAAATAAAAAAATAAATTTGTACCAGGACCTGGTCATCTGGTATACAAGCATATATTTTTAAATCGTTATGTATGTTAAGATGTACTTAAATTGAATTAAGTTAGATTTTAACAAAATACATAATTAACCAGGTTAGGTTAGGTTCAAATTGCGTTACTTAGGTTAGTTCAGGTTAAAATGAGGTTATATTAGCTAAAATAGAGCGCATCCGGCATGTGACTGTTTTGGTACGTAAACGGCTGATTCGAGAACGTCACGTGGACGAATCCTATTGCTTTTATTCACTCATTTTGGGCAAAAGTGAGGTTATGTTAGATTAAACATGCAGTCCGTAATGTAAAATGTATGGAAAATTGCCAAATTTTAACAATTTAAACGACAAGAACAAACAAATAAAAATAATTATTATCTGCTCTGCATGTGAGCTACATTCCCAGAATCTCACTAACTGAATGTCAATATTATGTGCAAAGCTAATTTTCCGAGCCCCAAGTTGGGTATCCAAATTATTGTTGAAGGACTGATTGCAAAATAATAGTAAACAGTTCTTTAGCATTGATATATATTTAGATTATTGTCTTTATCTTAGGTTAGATTTTCCTTTTTTGCTTTATAAAAGAAAAATTGAGTCAACGATGCAATTAACATCCACCTTGAAGTCCAAAGAATTTATATTTCCTACCAGGCGGCGATCCCAAGAATTGTGGTGTCCAAGGTCTGGGCCTCAGGGGTCTTACCAAGAACAGAAGTACAGGCCGTGTGTTTTATCTTGGCGAGTGCCTGTGCATTAGTAGCATTTGAAACAAAGAAATACCTTAAATAGTGAATGACTATATTATGTGATGTAAACCTAGTTCTTTACACAGAACATTATAATAAAGCCTGTGGCAAAATATATGATCTTTTTATTCCATTTATTTGCCAAGATGTAACACATGGCCTGTAAGCACTGCCCAATTGAGTACTAATCATTGTTGCTTGTGCAAACTTTCATACAACATGCAGACTGATCTACTTTATCTGTTGACTAAAAATCCCAGTTTTCATAATTTAGTTCTTATTGTGTTTTGTCAGGACACCATCAATATAATTCAACTTGGTGTTGCTTTTAATAGATCTTCTAGTGAGTCAGGAAAACCCAAAACCAAAATAGAAAGAAGAGAGAAGTATGGTATGTCTTTACTGTGGTGGCAAAGGAATCAGACGTGTTTTCTGCATTCTTTTTATAAATAAAGCTAGGATACTTAAGCATAATAAAAAACAAAACATTTATTCTCAATTTTTATTGTGAACACATTGCAAACTCGCAAAACTTATGTACTTCATACAACTTTATTAGGAAAATGCAAGTAATGTAAATTATTTAACAAAAACTAATATTTAGTTAAAACAGTTGAAATAAAATACTTTAAGCTCAAATACACAAATCAAACATAAAAAACAAAATTTTACTTTTTTTTCTATATGTAAATCAAAAGGTGCATAATTATAATAAGAGGTACTATTTTCATATGTTGCACACTAAAACTTAGAATAAAAACTACTAAAAACTTAAATGTCCCTAATAACATACAACCAAGATAATCTTTTATAACATTTTTGTTTCATTTTTTTTTTGGTAATTCTGCAAATTTGCTGCCATTTCATAATTTTAGTTTCATATTATCACATTCTCTATAATCATCAGTGGCAGCATTACTACCTTTCAAATTTGCGTATAAATTACACACTTTTAAAATTTAAGTAATATTTATACATAAATTTGAAGACAAGTTATTCTTTTGCGTCAATCGCTCATAATAGTTATACTAAATTAACTAGTTATTTTATCACACAGATAAGGAGAGTTGAAAAACTAAGTGTAAACGAATAAAAACAAAAACGAGTAATCAAAACTATTTTTCAAACTGTACACCTGTGTGGTTATTCCAGTGGTATAATCAATGTTTCTTTAAACTTCTTTCAGTTGTGGATTTTAAAAAGATCACCAGCTGAAGGCAGTGGTGTAAGTCCATGCGTTACATCAGGTAATCGAGTTAAATCAGGTAAATTTCTAACATGTGTCCTTAATTCTTGGCGAACGTTAAACACTTTTTGCAGTTTATCTTGATATTCCTAAAAATAATTCATTATATTACTTGAAATTAATAATTAAAATTGGGGATTCAAATTACAAATGTAAGGTATGATCTAAAATTATTGAAACAGTCATTGAGTCATAAAATCTGCCAATGTTCGGAAATAGTTTGAAATGAGTTCATTTAATAAATCCTTGTGGAAATAAAATTAATTTTTATTTTGAGGTTAAATTTTAAGTGGAAGTGACTACTGAATCAGTGTTTAGTATTTATATTTATACAAAGTTGTTTTTTTGTGTTCAATCATATTTGTAGATGATTTCAGCTTGATTCCATTGTTGACGCCACATCACCAAAAACAGAATATTGTAAAAATCTAATCAAAATCCTTAACCTCGAATTATGAATTTAACAAGTGTCAAATGAACTCTATTTTTTAGGTTATGTTTATAACAATTTGAAATCATGTCACTGATTCAAATTTCTCTACTGCTCACAGAAATTTAATACTAAAACATTTACATTTGAATACTTCTGCAGACAATTCATATACATGCACAGCCAAAAACAGACTTAAATAAAGACATGCCTTTCAAGTTTCTTGACTGCCTCTGATGAGAATAATTTCGATCATACTTCAAGTTTAAATTTTTTATTTTCCATAGTGTAAAATATATTAATACATAAGATAAAGAGTTTGCCTCTTGTTTTAGTAGTTTTGTTATTCTGAACGTAATTTAAAATTGATACCTCTAATGTTTGTTCTGCTTGTGTTAACAGTTCTTTTTGTACATTAAGAAAATCATGTAGCATTCCTATAACTTTCTTCCTTAATTCTGCTTCTGTTAATAACCTATTATTATAATCGTTTATAAGCTTTATTGCATCATTCACTTGCATACTTAATTTTTCAGCACTTGCTTTATCTGAAAAATAAAAAATGCATAAACAACAAATACAATTATTACTATACAATGTTTTATTACCTTCAATATTTGCTAATAATGATACTTCTGATACATTTCTAGGAAGTTGTGCAATTCGTTGACGTACAACTTCATCAGCTGATGCTAAATTACTCTCTAATTCTTGTAAAGCTTTTATTAACTCTTCTGGTTCTGGAGGATCAGTTGCAGGTGTACGTGGGCTTAAATGAACATGTGTTTCAACTTTTCCATCTACTTCTACTGTTACCTCTGTATCCGATTTTTTTCTTTCTCTCGATGGACTTGATTTATGCTTTTTATTTGTACCACCATTATCAGTTTTGGGTCTCTTTACTGGTTGCTTATCTGTTGATGGTACTAAAATACACTAATTATTGAAACAACGTGTTTATATGACATTAAAATTTAAAAATACATACTAAGAGCGTGCCTAAATTCCGTTATTTGCACTGCATCATACATTCCTCGTTCACCCCAAATATTTAACAGTCTACCTAAATTAGTTTTCATTTTTTCATCATATCCAATTGATGCTAGATGTTGAAATGCCTTGATTAATATGACACCAAATTCTTTACCAAATTCAGGCCCTTTCTTACGACTATTCTGTATTACATCATTTGCAAGATACATAAATGTTAATTTTTTACTTTCTTTCGCTGAAAATCAAAGTGAACAAAACAGAATGCTTTTAAACAAATAAACAATCAAACTTACCCTTTATTAGTTCTTTATACCAAGTTTTAACTATTTGAGCATGATGTTTTCTATGATGAATTAGCCAAAGAGACAAAGTTTGAATGCTTTGTGACGAACTATTTAATTCTGCAAGCTTTTTAACAAAAGCACTTTCCGTGAACCCTGCCATTTGGGATTAACAACAATATTTCCAATCCAATTCCAAATAAATAAGCAAAACGTCAGGAAATTTGTAAATGCATACACACACCGCAAGCGTCAAGCATTTTGACAGTGCGTGCGACCTATACGGTACACCGTAGTAACACTACTGTAATTAGCTATTTCATTTGAAATAGTACAGAATTACTTACTTCAATATACACGATAAAAAATATGCAACACTAATTAAACGAGATTTGTTTAAAAAAATCAATTAAACTTTTTTGAACGATTTATAGAAATTTTATTTTAATTCGTTTATTACTAGGGAGTTTAATATTTTTAATTATTTGGTTGGTTAAATGCAAATAATTGACATCTGTGAAAACGAAACTGTCAATTGTCATTGCCGCGCGCGCTTGCGTTGAGTAGGTAGTAGCGGACGCTGTGGTTATTTTTGTAGTATAGTTAAATTTCTTCCTAATATTAATTTAATTTCTATAAATAATGTCTCTGCAACAGAATGTTAAAAAAAGGGTCTGTTATTACTACGACAGTAAGTAGCATTTTATATATTTTTCTTTCTGTAGAGAAAAACGTGTTGTAATTTAGTTTGTGCATGCTATTCTAGAAAGGTTTTCCTATTATTGTTTGTTTTACGTTTTCTGTTAAACATAATCAAGAATGTTTGCTAATTTTTAAACATATTCTGTTACTGAGTTTGCATTGGTTAGGACGGTTTTCTAGATCTTAAGTCGAGAAATCTACGGTAGACTACAGTATTTGATATTTTTCTACCCTTCCTATTGGTTACTACGTTTGCTACGTCATAGGTAATAAATGTCTACAGTAGCTCGAAGTAAACTTGTGTAGTCCACCGTAGTATTGTCATTGTTTTTAAAAAATATTTTAATAAATATTGTAAGTTTTAATAAATATTGTTAATTGCTTGCATTTGATGATTTTTCTTTTCATATGTGGGCAGTATTATTAATTATTTATTTTAATTAGGTGATATTGGCAATTACTACTATGGACAGGGACATCCTATGAAACCGCATCGTATTCGTATGACACACAATTTGCTGCTAAATTATGGTTTATACAGGAAAATGGAAATATATGTAAGTAGAACAAATTACCAATTCTTGTTAGAAAAATATTGAAGTAAATCTTGAATTTGAAATGTTGCATTATTATTGATGTTATAGTATTATGATTACTAATCCATTGTTTTTCCTGTAAAAAGAACACGAAAGTTTGTTTAACTGCAGATTGTGCATAATCTTGAGTTAATACTATTTTGAAAATCGTTGGCAATTTTGGGACAATTTGCATATGTACTATGTTGGCACTAGTTCGAGAGATATTGAATAGAATTAAATCTTGTTTCATTGTGATAGATTGTTTCAAATAATTTTCATCTGCTTAGCAAATATTTAAATTTATTAAAATGAATTGCTTGCATATCCAAAATATCCAGTTTTAAGATTTTAATTTTTTTTCTTAAATGCCCAGTGAGAGAGTTCGAAGCTTTTTGTATGTAACAATATTAGCTTAAATGATAGCTGCATGGCACTACATCTTGTAACAGTACATTTTCACAAACGATGACAACATGTAATTTGATATTTATTGACTACCACATGTCATTGACTATTAGGGTGGGTTTAAAAATGCTGGTCATAAAAATGTATAAGAGTATGGGTGAAGACTAAATTGATTTTCTTATCAAATAAAAATCATCTGCAAAACGTGAAACATTAATGTCTAAATTGGGACTTTCCTGCCAAAACATGGCTGAGTTTAAAAATCTTACTGTAAAATAACCTTAATTTCTTTAAAACCAAACACCTCGGTAACAATAAGAGTATGTTTATATATCTGTATATTTTGAGGCTAGCCTTGAATTTTTATAACTTGAAAATGTTTGAGAATGAAAATAAATTATTATTGAAGACAAGTATAGGATAATTTTGCGTTTGTTTAGTTTTTGGTTTTATTTGTTTCAGCGACCGCACAAAGCAACAGCAGAAGAAATGACCAAATTTCATTCAGATGACTACATTAAATTCTTGCGCTCAATACGTCCAGACAACATGTCAGAATATAATAAACAAATGCAACGGTTCAATGTAGGAGAAGATTGTCCTGTATTCGATGGACTTTATGAATTTTGCCAACTGTCAGCAGGAGGATCGGTTGCGGCTGCTGTAAAATTAAACAAACAAGCATCTGAAATTTGCATTAATTGGGGTGGCGGTTTACATCACGCCAAAAAATCAGAAGCATCAGGTTTTTGTTACGTTAATGATATTGTATTGGGTATATTAGAATTGTTGAAATATCATCAGAGAGTCTTGTACATTGATATTGATGTGCATCATGGAGATGGAGTTGAAGAAGCCTTTTATACTACCGATAGAGTGATGACAGTGTCCTTTCACAAATATGGGGAATATTTTCCTGGTACAGGTGATCTCAGAGATATTGGTGCAGGTAAAGGAAAGTATTATGCTGTAAATATACCATTAAGGGATGGAATGGATGATGAATCGTACGAAAGTATTTTTGTGCCAATAATCAGCAAAGTAATGGAAACATTTCAGCCTAGTGCTGTTGTATTACAATGTGGTGCCGATTCATTAACAGGAGATCGGCTTGGTTGTTTTAATCTAACAGTGCGTGGTCATGGCAAGTGTGTTGAATTTGTTAAAAAATATAACTTGCCATTTATGATGGTTGGTGGAGGTGGCTATACTATAAGAAACGTGTCTCGAGCATGGACATATGAAACATCAGTTGCTCTGGGTGCTGAAATTGCTAACGAACTTCCATACAATGACTACTTTGAATATTTTGGCCCCGATTTCAAATTGCACATAAGTCCTAGCAATATGGCCAATCAAAACACCCCAGAATATCTGGAAAAGATTAAAACGAGATTATTTGAGAATTTAAGAATGTTGCCGCATGCACCTGGTGTACAAGTTCAAACCATTCCAGAAGATGCTCTTCATGAAGATTCTGATAATGAAGATAAAGTTGATAAGGATGAAAGACTGCCTCAAAAAGATCTTGATAAACGCATTGCTCCAGATAATGAATTTTCTGACAGTGAGGATGAAGGTGAGGGTGGTCGAAGAGATCAGCGCAGTTATAAGGGCAGAAAACGACCAAGACTTGAAAAAGGAGACAACAAGGATAATATGGGAGATGAAAAGTCTATCAAAGATGAAATCAAATCTGAGAAAGGTATTTAATAATTTTCTATTGTAACGTACTATCTAAATACCTCAGATACTTATGGTCATTATTAATTTTATTTTTTACAGATGACAAAGATGATGTTAAAGGCAGTATTGAAGACAGTAAGAAGGACACCGGTCCCACACCGTGACGAAGCTCTAACGCGCAACATTCTAAATTTACATATAAGTGATCTAGTTAAATTTTATTATACTTGTGTTTTTTATCATAAGCAAAAACCTAAGTATATGTTGTGAGAGTGTTTGATTGTAAGTGGAAAGCTTGTTATTTATTTTTTATTTAAAAGTGGAACTTGTAGGTGTTGGACTACAGTTCACAATAGTGGTAATTAAATATAATTTCCTCAGTTGAGGACTCTTACAGGTATCAATAGTATTTTTCTTTGTTTTAATTTATAACATTCTTTAATTTAGAAGACGTTAGAAATACCCATTTAAATTTTGAATGATAAACACATACTACATAATATAGATTGTGTACTGCATTTAGACTGTGATAGCAAGATATGTAGGCAGGTAAGCAATAGCATAGCACATTTGTATTGTATCTAAAATGTGCAATTAAGGTTAGGAAAACTAACTTAGATTTAATTTTGGTTGCACAGCATTTAAATATAAATGTAGTTCACAATTTTAGTAATTTTTTGTTTTATAGACTAAAATAAAATCATCGTATGTGTTTATCACAAGAAAAATGTGTTCCTTAAAAAAGTATAACCTTTAATACGTTCATAGTCATCGAAGCAGTTTCTACTTGTACATTGCAATAGGATGGCTTTAAGGTTAATTACGTTTCATTTCAGTTCACTAGATATTACCAATAATCATATTAAGGAAAGTATTTTCACACATTGTTATCAATAATATTGTAAAATCATTGAGTGAATAACTTGAAAGAGGTGTCCAATAAAAAGGGTCCATGTTTAAGAATACTTTCTGTGAGAGTTTTAGCATGAACACTTAATGGAACTATTTTTGATTCCTAATCATTACCATATTTGCATCTGTTGTATCAATTAACATCTCTTTGTAATTCGTCACTCAATGTAATGTTTGTAATAAAGTGATTTTATCTGTGCACACAGTGAATCAGTCAAAACGTCTTCTTTATACTGATGGCAACAATTTCGTTTTAAATGTTTGCCAAGTGGTTTAGTACATATTTTATCTGTAAATAAATAAAGTTCAAATTATGTACGTTAGTAGATTTACCAATATCTTTAAGTGTTTTCATACGATTTGACTAAATAAAAATGAATTAAACTTAGAAATCTTTTTTAAAATATTTATTAATGATAAGGTATATTGTAATAAACATCTAGTAAGTATTATTCATAAAACGAAATTCAGAATTTTTTATAACGTTCTCAAGTTTAAGCAGATTTACTCTGTTTAAGTGTGTTTGTGTTAAATAAAGCATATGCACTGCTCTAATCTGTTAAACTTTTTCAAATTTATAAGATTAGAGAACCAGTTGGCCTTTTCCTATGAAATCTTTCTATGACTAAACTAAACTAAAATCATAAAATCTAGTCGGCTGATTAAAATTAATGCTATGCGTCAGTATGAAAACTACAATATGGTAGGTATTATGAAAAGATTCATATCTCTTGAACAATTATACAACTTTGTTGCTTGAAATATATTTTTAAAAATTTTTATCTTTTGGTCAACTTGATAAAACCATTTAGTATACTCTTGTGTTCCAGATTTGCTAATGCATATGTTTAATTCTGCATTAGTCTTGGTGTAAATCTATGAATTTTATTAGTAGTGATGAGCGCTATCAATAGATCTTACTGTCAATAGTCTACTGTTAAGTTCATTAATTGCGATGCGATTTTCAAAAAGATACCTTAAATCAGAAAAAATAATTTTCATTTTTTGAGTGCATCTTATTCTTCAAACCTAGCAGACAGTATTTAAAAAGAGGACAGCTTGATATTTTAAAATTTAACAAGATACAGTGTTTTGAAAATTTACTTTTTAAAATCAGTTTTGAGAAAAAACATTTTTAAAGTTTCGCATGCAATATGATACTGAGTAGAATAGCAAGGTAACCTACAGAGTTGATTTATAGCTTTAAATGTTGCCAAAACTTCCTAGAAACATCGCGGATTGAAACCAAAAAATTGATAATTTGACCATGACCACATTGTTTTTGTTCTACAACAAAATTACTTTTCCGACTTAAGGTACCTTTTTATAGATAGCATCACAATTATAAAAATGTTACCAGTTTAAAGACATAAAAGCTAGTGGTGTGAATTTTGATATTCACTTTAATGAGTATGTATTGGATATGACAGCTAATTACGATTAGTTTAATAGAAAATATAAAAATTGATGATTAATTAATAAATTTAATAAATAAACATTCCTTTTAGTTCAGACTATTGTTTTATAATAAACTGCTCAACAATTGAAGTGGCCCACCAAAAAAAAAGATTATGTTTTTGTGTTTATTAGAAACAAAAAGGCATCAATGGTTGTTGACATATCATTTATAAATAATTCTTTTATTTTGATGTAAGATTTGTTTTGTAGAATCATAAAAATTTCAGAATTGAATAATTTGAAAAGTAATTTAGTTCCCGAGTGCATAGGAACAGAATTTTCGAAAATCTGTGTTTTTTGATTTTTGTTACAAAATATCAATTATTTTGATAACTAAATAATGCCAGTATGCTGTCTAATCGGTTAAACGAAGATACTCTAAATCTAGCCTGCCGTTTAGTACAGCAAGGTAATTCTCAAAGAGAAGTTGGTCAATTACTATTGGGTTTTGTACATAAATAAAAATCCAACCAATATACAAAATTAATGTAGAATTATATATAAAAACAAAATCAAAGTTACCCATGGTCATTTTTCATAACTACTTGTGGTTTCTGCCTTTTTTTTTTTTTTTGATAGGCCACTTCAATTGTTGAGCAGTTTATATGGAGTATAAGCACTAGGTTTATGTAGTTTATAGTTGCTTAACAGAAAGATATTTCTGTACAAATATGAATAATGAAAGAAAAAATTTTTCTTTACATAAATATGAATGCTTAATAATGAAAATAATCTTAATGGAGTTGGCACATTTTACACAGTGGCTCAAAAGGAAGTGTGAAATAGAATCTTTCTATTCCCCAGGGATTCTGCTAGTTTAGGTTAAATAAGCGTTTTTTTCTGAGTTCAAAGTTTATAATGAGTTGCACGTTGTACGATTTCTTCATATTGTTTCAACATTTTTCATCCATATCTTATGAACAGTAAGATTTTTTGCTGTCTATGGCAAAGTTGTAGCTCAAGTCAAAAGCAATCATCCTTCAAAATACTCGCTCCTTGGGTTTCAAGAATGATCCCAATGTGCTTTATGATGGTAGTGAAAATAGTAAAAGTTTTCTATGACCATGTGTTCAACATTGAGGAACCAGAAATAGGGGTACAGTCTTTAGGGACAACCAGCCTTCTACTCATTCACACTTGATCAAATTCTGATCCATAGACATCCAATGGTAGAGGTGACTGTTTCATTTTTCAAAGATATCAAAATGGCAATAAGTGGTTTTGTTCTATTTAAGGAAATGTCGACCCAACCAGTGAAATGAGTTTTTAGTTTTTCCAGACTTGGTCCAAATTCAACTGTAAAAATCTTTTTCTAGATAACAGAAAGAGATAAGCGAGTTGCATTTATGAATTTGTAAATAGAAAACTGTCATACTTTTTCCCACGCAAAAGTTTTCTGCTGTAAAACAAAAAAATTTGAATGTGTGTTAGGTTAGATTGGTGTAGGTGTAATTTGATCTTGTATATCTTCATCCTCGACTCTGGTCTTTAGGGAGAGATGCTTTTCCAGCATACTTAATTTCTCAACATATGAGCTAAGTTTGGATGATCTTCAATTGTTTTTGGTTAAGATATTTTGGAAAATCAAATTCCGACCATCATAGTTGACCATGATCAGGGTCTTTTGCAAACTCTCTTTCATCAGATGATTTGAATTATCAGCTACAAAAAGCTTTATAAATGTGCCCCTAAAATGGCCAACTTGATTGTCAAATTTTTAGTAAATCAGAGAAACTTGTCTGTTTAAAACAATTGGAGGTAGCATGGTAAAAGGATGTCCACTAATAGCATTTGATGCTTTGAACATGAATCTGAAGAAAATATTGCAAAAATGAAAATGAAAAATCAAATCATACAACTCACATTATGAACGTTGAACTTGGAAAAAATGTTTATTTGACCTAACCTAGGGGAATCTCTTGGGGAATAGACTATTTTGATCATATATTACCAATTGCCATTGAGAAATTTCATTTCAGAATTTCTAAATTGCACTGTGTTATTATTGTTTTTAACTTTTTTTTTGTATCAAAATGCAATTTCTTTCTGTATAACAACAGTAAAACCGAAATATGTAGTTGATCTACCCCAACATAAGATGCATACATTGTAATTCAGGAGAAAATTGTCAGTAACAATCAAACTTTAGTTTTTATTTTATTTCTGCCCAAACCACTGTGGCCCAAACATCTTCAAAGACTGCAAAATTAATTGTATAACAGAGTTTTTGAAGCTGCAAACAATCTTTCTGCAAAATATTGCTCAAAAATAAACTAAAGGTAGATTATTATTATTGACTGTTTCTTTCTGAGTTTTACAATACAGTTATTCAAATCTCGTAAACTATAAGAGATACAAGGTTAATTACATTGAAGCAAAGTTGTGTATTTTAATCCTCATTAATAATCCAAAAAAGAAAAATATAATTTCATTTGTTTGTGAAGTAGCCCAAAGAAAACAAACTTTCTTGATTTTTACTTTTGTCTATAACTAACAGAAAAATCAAAGTACACTTGAGGTGTTCCAGAATTTCGTGTGTCGGCTCCAGTTGGGCCACGTTACACTATAGTGCTTCTCTTCTTTTTAGCTTCTTGGAGTAGAAATGGGTGTGACCATCTGCGATGAAGACTGATTCGGGTCCCCTTTGTTTGGAAGCGCCCTTTATATTAACCTTCTCCAGAAACTATGAACATGGGTTGGACTATGTCCTTGAAGTGGCCATCTGCGGTAGCCCAAAGTCGGGCTTCATCCTCCATCAACTTTATTAGAGAGCTAAATACAAAGACGAGTTGGGCTCTCCATTAACCTTAAGAATGTTAAATATGAAAACAGGTTAAGCTACAACTTCCTAAAATTAGTTTTGCTTTCCATCGTCTTTCTTAACATGAACACAGGTCGAGTCAGGTCCTTTTGACCTTAGAATGCTAAATACCAACATGGGTTAGGCTAAAAGCTACACAGTATATAGCTTGACATCCCTAGAGCATGTCTAAATCATTTATCAAGTTCGAATTTTGTAAAGTACCTGATATGGTACGTTGCTGAGATCTACAATTCTCTATCACACAATGGCAAAATCCAATTTAATGCCCGAAATGTCATATGAAGAGCTGGATAAGTTCGAAATCTTATATTGGTTTTAGAAATTTCTCGAAGCTCTCTTTGGTGGTCTGTCTATGAATAGCTTCTCTTGTCTATTTTTGAGATAATCAACTCAGATCTGACTTTGTTGCTCTTTGGTTAATGTGTTGTTCATACCTTTGCTATGGAAACCCTTAGGTATTCCTACAGTTTTCTGATTCCAGTTTAGCTAAATGATTGACTTCTTTTCTGCCATCGTGACCACTATGCTCTGGTACCCAGATCAGTTTAACTCTATTATGATCTGCCAGGATATGCAGTGCGCTAATGCATTCCATTGCAAGTGCATACTACGTTTAGTTTACATAGTTTCTTTTCAGACTTTCATTTATGCATGCTTTCTTAGAGAGAACCTGAGTTCTATATTTCTACTGACCCATGCCTTCCAAGAGCCTTGATCCGTCTACAAATTTCATCAGATGACAGAGTCGATTTAGTATTGTTCCAGATCTTTTTGTCAGTGGCTACGTGAAAATTTTTGTCCAGGTGTATTCTTCGGGTAGTATAGTCTGATATCACGCCAAAAACAGGCTTGCCTATTCTTTTCCAGATTGAGCAATGACCTGAGCCTGTCTTTCTTAATTTGCTTATCTAGGGGTCTCCTTGGCTCTTCTTGTATCGCAACATCTAGGGAGATTTAGCAAGATTTCCATAGTCACTGTAGGAGTCATTCTCATCACTCCTGTTATTTCCAAACAGGTTAATCTTTGAATTTTGGCTAGTTTGATTTTGCAGTATCTTGGGCCGCCATATCAAGGTTGCTTGCATGTTAATACTAATCTGATCATCCTGGCATGTAACTAGTATACCATACTGGACCTGGTCCCTAGGTTTTTCTTACCACCACAAAGGTGGTAGATGCCTTTTTTTGATGGTTTGGTAAGAGTATACTTATATTCATTCCATTAATTTTATAGTACAGCAGTACACAATAGGTGATCAATAGGCATTTCTCTGGCAGTAACTATAATACGTTTGCTATAAACTAGTAAGCTGCTACCTCAATCTGTTCAAGCATATAAGAATAAGTTAACTGAGAAATTTCATAAATAGGGTCAGTGGATCATTTGGAAGCTTCATCACTGATTAAATAGAAGCATGTACAAAAAAATGCTTGTCCATTAAGGACACTTTTGAGTTGCAAGGCGTCTGAAACCAATACCTTGTGTAATTGTAAATTCTGCATGGAACATGTACACTTCACCAAAAACAATTGTTCGAGTGGCGTTTTGGCTCTTTCACTTTTGTATATCTGGGCCAAAGCAGAGGCAAGATGGATTCCATATAGGATACAGGATGGCTATAATAAGTAATAGTAAACAAAAAAGTTCAAAAAGGGCTACTTTCAGATCCTTAACCTTCTGGGTATCTTTGAAGAGGCTTATGTTGCAATCTATGAATGTTTTATGTGCCAAATCTTGTGTCTAATCTTTATAGGTATACAAATCTATGTTTATAGGTTTGTCTGATTCTTTATCTTTTAAAATACTTATATCAGCACAGAATTGATCACAAAAGATGGTTTATTATAACTTTGACAAAAAACAGGAAGACCATACAAAATCAATGTGTTTTACATAACAGTGGAATAAGAACTAATTTTAAAATTAAACATAAGAAATAAAACTACAAAGATCTAATAGTTATTAATGATAATTTAATTTGTAATCTGCATTTAGTACTAATTAGTAATTGTTTCAGTCACAAACGGTTTCTTTAATTAAAAAAGTTGTACAAATAAAACAATGGTTTCACAATTTAACATTAAAAATTAATCAGTCTAATGATAATACACTTTCGATACTAGATCGAGCACGATGAGCTAATCTGGGCCCTCCTAGATAACTAACAGGATTACTAAAAGTACGAGTGTTTGCATCCAAGAAAATAGGTGATGGTATGGGTCCAGAACGTAGTTGTGACTTTGCTGGAATTAAATCAAAATGTTATTTTCTTAAGTAAATAAGATCTTATGCAGCTGCTTACCTTGTTGAACATTCTTTTCAGAACCCACACGTATAGGCTTGTAATGCCCATTATTTACCTAAATAACAATGTAAAAGCTATATATCTGAGACACAGTTTTAATACAATTTCTTAATTATGTATTATAAAAGCTAGTTGATAAGCGGTGGTGAAGACATTAAAAAAATAACCCAAACGCTTACACCTTATGATGAATGAGTGCTAGGCGTAAGGTGTAGATGTAAGTTCTGCACTTCCCACTTCATCTATTTTATAAGGCAGTTGTGTGGCTAGAGGATTGCTGTGTGGGGGTGGTACCTTGATGCGACCTCGAACTGCTATGGGTTGTGAAACCTGAACACCACTTACCCCGTATGAATACATAAAATAAATCATTTTGTTAAATGTACAACATGCACATGCATTTGTATATAGTAGGTATATGAGCTTAATGATTTATTTACAAAATTAATTATATTAAGTATTATGTACAAAACTTATACATTAACATATAAATATGATATGATGTGATCACACAAGAGACATACATAATCATGAGGATAATAATTCTTGCACTGAAGATTTGTTTTTCAGTAGTTCTTAAATTATAAAGACATCTGAAGCAAACTTTAGGGGAATACATTCCATTATCTTCCTCATAGTAGCCGCCACTGATGCTAAGTTTTATAAAGAAGAAATAATGGCATCAGAAAAATAATTTAAATAATCTCAAAAATGTATTTGATTTTAGAATAGTTTTGCTACATTGTAGAAGAAAGTTAGTGAAGGACATGCTTGTAATCAACTGTTTCTTTAAATAAATGTATAAAATGTTACTTTGATCCTATACAATTCCCAAACAAGAACCGAAATGTATGAAGTAAGTGCAATAAAAGGAAAAAAAGTGATTCTAATACAGTAGAAGGTGATTTATAATCATTAATTTGTAGTTTCTCACTTAATCGAGTTATTTACTTTATGGTTCTCTTAATGCTTAACCATTTATTTGTGAGATGTATGAAATATTGTTGTTTAAACATATTTTGCTAGAATTGTGCAAGAATTATTTCCAGATTCCAAGCATAAATGTAAATGGGAGCCTGTTACAAAAGGTGATACCCATTAAGCAAAACTTAATACAGTTCTCTCTCTTATTTTACAGTTAAAGCTAAACACATCAATGAAACTGAATTTGCAATGAAGCATCAATTTTATTAGTATATTTATTCATGTTTGTTACAAAATTGTATAAATTATATTATTATTAAAAGCTAAGATGTGTAGAAATGGCATGCATTTCTGTTAGTCCATTTCAAAAATATTATTCAAACTAGGCCTACATTTATATCTTTTACTGTATGGCGATATATTAATTATTTTATTGGCTTTTCTAGGAACCTGCAGATCATTTGAATTACTTACGAGTTTATCTGGAGGTTCGGCTTCATGTGCGTTATTTACTTGAGTACATTCTTTTTCATCATCATCATCTTCTTCTTCTTCTTCCTCTACATCATCATCTTCTTCCTCCTCTTCAGTCTCTTCTTCTTCTTCTTCCTCTTCTTCATCAACTTCTTGCATTGTATCTAATAGATCTGTGGTTTCATTTGGTTGCATTATCCAGTTTATTTCTCTGGGACCATCTTTAAAATTTACCGATGTTGATATTTTAAAATTATTATTATTATTGTAATGGAAAAAATTTGTAGATTATCTACCTCTAAATCCAACACGCCGAATTTCAGGTTTTTCATTTTGTTCAATCTCTATGGGAATTTCAGTTTTTACAGGTGGCTCTACAAGAGCTATAAATTGCGTAGAATTGTCATTGGTAGCTGCATCACTTCCATTTTTATGCGGTAGTTTACCATTTTGTGATACTTTTGTTGGTGGTGTTTCAAAATCTTTTGACTAAAATTTGTTGGTTATCTATTTACAGAGCTAACACAACCAATGAACACATACCTGTTCTTGTAACTTTGCAGCTTGTTCTTTAGACCAAATAATGCTTGCATCTGTTTCCATTTCTTTTCTTCTTCTATATTGTTTATCAGTACGATACAATTCATATGCACAACAAATTAAAATTATAACGAAAAATGTTGAGAGAGCAATAACCACTATTTGACCTATTCCTTCTTCTTGCTCAGACGCTACGGAATAAATTGATTGGTATAAGATACGTTGAGGTGCGTCTTCTACCCATGTCTTATCTTTTCCCTATAAAAACTCGATTAAGATAAAATGTCATTTATCTTTTTAAAATATCGATACCTGACTAATATTGAGATTTGTTGGCCCTGCAGGCACTTTGTGTGGTATATCAAAGTAAGGGCTACACTGAGCACTTCTAACTCCATGCGAATTTGATACATTTACTTTCTCAGCTCCTGTCTTGGTAAATAACATGTACTCTTCTAATGGTTTCATGATGTGTTCATTAACTTCTATAAATATGTCTAAAACATTAGAAAGTTAATAAAAATCAGAAAGAAATACATTTAATTGATTACTTGATAAGCAACCGCTATAGCCCTTATAAATTGCAAAACGAGGATCAGTGGTATTATGGCCACCAATTTGAACCTCATTAGCCCCAAGTTCTGGGATATTAGTAAAAGTCTGGGCAGGTGTTTGTACCATCGGTATCAATTCTCGATCTACTAGCAATTCTGAATCATCTTCATCTCTTCGATAATACACCGAATGTCGAGCTCCATTTATAAAACTTTTACTTTGCACAACTTGACTAAAAACAGCACCTTCTCTATCCTCTTGGATAGTTAAATATCCTTCAGGTGTAAGTCCCACTAATAGATAATAACTCCGACTACAACAAAAATATTCTTCATTTGTAAATTAATTATATTGATTGACTTACTTGTTTTCAGTTTGTAATAGCAACAGAACTGTATTTTTATGTCGAACATCCATGCTTGAAAATGCTAATTGAACTTTTACATGATCTACGGATCCATCTAAAACATACTCTCTCCACAATATTGATTCTCCACTGAAGTCTGCCCCTTTTTCATCCGAACAGAATTCACCATAGTAACTAGTATGCTCACAATTACATGTGTGCTCCTGTTTTCTAAAGTCTTCTATACATACTCCCTCATGTTTGCAAGGTAACACATCACATTTCATATCACAGTTTGGTATGACACCTATAAAATAAAAAGGGATGTACAACTTACGTCAAAATATATTCAGACAAAGTATGAATCAAAACAGGATGTCCAGTGGACGTCCACATTTTTCTTGTACGACAAATGGACGTTCACAGGACGTCATGCAACATGGGTATTTATACTTACTTGTTTTACCTTTGTCATTAATCTCTTTGGCTTCTGAAGATAAATTTACTAAAGTATCACCTATCTGAAAACCTCTCATACATCCAACATAACCTGGCAGAACTGGTGGATTATTGGAAACTTTTAATAGACTCTCTGGCTCATAACCTCCTAAATTTAACTGAAAATATTCAGTCGGAGGTGCAGGTGGTCGCTGTGGAGCCAAAACCTCTACAAATAAGAAAATATTAGAAAGAAATCTAACTTGAGAAATATTTTTATACCTTTCTCAGGGTTGATCCATGGTTTGTTTGAATATTCTTCAAGTAGCAAAACACCAATACCAATAGTAACATTGTTATCATTTACATGTAATGTTGTGTTTTCTTCATTTCTCTCTATGGCGACCTGAATAGACTTACTGGTGTTCAATTCAGCGTTATTAACAGTAATGTTATGGATTTCATTGCCATGATTAAACAGATAGACAACTTGCGTTCCGTTATCTAGATAAAGGTGGATAAAATTATTAAGGTGATCATTAGCATATAATACTAAGGAAGTTGTATCATATGTCCTTAGATTAATTAGTATTTGTTCATAAAATATCTTTTGAAATACAGATTTTTCTTCTGCTTGATCTGCGCCGACATAATTATGTTTTATAAGAGCTTCTGGAGCTATAAACATTAGGGCATTTGTGTTGATATCTGAAAACACAAAACAATGTAAAAAGCATGCTTTTTATAATATTTTTAAACTAACTGTTTTCACAGTAGATTCCAGTATATGCCCATGGATTAGGGCATATGCATTCAAATGTACTCCAAAGTTCCTTACATTGCGCGCCATTCTTACAAGGATTTGGAACACAAGAAGGTTTACAATCTTTAATAATTTCACTTAAATGTACACTCATGTAACTGTAAATATCTAAGATCTCTTCATTTACAACTAAACCTCTAAAGCATCCTATTAAACCTTGATGAACTGATGATTTGGGATTCAATAAATCGCTGGAATGGTCTTCATTAGTATCTAAAGATAGTGTGACTAATAGTAATACTCACAATGGTGCTCCCCCAATAAACATAGAACCTTCAAATGGTCCAAATTCCTCTTCTGGTCTGAGATCTACCATTTGGGAATCTTCGTTAATCATAAATCTAACATGGTACTTGTTGTAATCTATCCATAATTTATGCCATTCACCTCCATTTAATATCCTATTGGAAACAATTACTAGTTCCTTTGAAACTCCAGTATTTAAAGTAAAATTGAACGTTAACTGATAGTCTAAAATGAAAATTAGATTAGTAATGATACGGTTCGTAGATCAGAAATTCAGCTTCTACCGCTTGTTAAGGCTATCATAAAGCTAGGATATTTTGGGCGAATAGGTGGTTGGTACAACAAAATTGCCTTCTTTCCTGTGGTTCGGAATGAAAATGCCAAATCACCTTTACGCCAACCAGGTACTTCTATGTAAGATTGACTTGTTGTAAAAGTTACAACATACCGTTGAGTGTCTAAAATTATTTAAATGAGAATATTGTCATGATGGTGATAGTTAAATGTACTTGTCTCTACACATTCGAGAGGTCCAAGAGTAATTCGCCCTAAAGCATCCGCTGGTAAATCAGGTTGCTGTAGAAATACCATTTCTGTAATTCCTAAACTATTCCCACTAATATAATAACCATCATCAGAGTTCCATTTATCATCCTCTGAATCGCAGTTACACCATTGTGACGGATTTTCACATTTCCGACCTACAGAACATGGACAGGTTCCTCTGCAAAATTACCATAAGATCTTTTTAATAATAATAATAATAATAATAATCACCTTTTTACATCACCAATGAAATCTACCGTTTCATTAGCAGAACTAATAAACCACGTGGAGGAATGCAATTCTAATGGAGCTTTAAAGCAGTCATACTTGATGTACTGACTACAGTTTAATGAATGAGACACTAATTCTTGTAACATATCTGCTGTAAATTCTCTATATTTAATACTAAAACTAAAATCTTTTTCTGAAGGTGACCTAACGTCAATCTGACTAGGAAGGTTGTGTTCTACAATGGTTTTAGTCGAATCTTCCAAACTTTGAAATTCACACCGAACATGAGCTGGAGGAAATCTTCCATTGCCGTCAATATCTATTAAATAGACATCTGGTTTAGTGTAACCTGTAAGAAAAGGCTTTAATAAGATTTCAGACAATACGTTAGTGTTCAATTACCTAATAAAGCTAGTTCCTCGCAAGTTTTTCTATATTTTGTAAAATGACAATTTCTTCCCATATATCCCGTTCCAGTACAATCACAAGTTAATCGATCTTCTTTAACTGAACATTTACCCTTATGTTCACAAGTATTTGGCCTATGGCATGGATCAACAAACTTACAATCATCTAATGTTACCTCTCCAATAACTCTTTGAGTTTGCAAAACTGCTCTTGGTTCTATGTGCTCATCATTAACAATAATATTTCTGATACATCCAACAAGCCCCGCGTTATTTTTCGAACCACTTCCTATTTTTACTTTATCACCCTCGGAAAACTTAAAATCCCCCAAATGTTCGTGTTTAATTCGATTATCTACCGAAAGCATTACTTCTCCATATTTGTAGGTAAGGTCCAAAGAATGCCATATTCCACGTGTCTTCTTTACACTTACCAAATCTGTGGTGTTTTTATTTGAGTCGGTCAATTCGAATCGAACCTCATCGTTTACAACACGAACTTCCCAATAAAATCCTGTTTTAGTTTCGCTAGATGCTAATACGCTTAAATTCGAGTGACTTTTAAAATCGAATTTCAAAGATAAACTATCTGTGTGATTGTTAGGCCACCAAAAGTGCGACGATGAAAACGGATATGTTATAGGAATCACTTCTACATCTGCTTCGTAATATTCCGGTCTTAAAATTCCAATATAATGAACTTTGGGGTTCATCTTCTTCAATTCATAAATTATGGAAATGTCATTATAGAAAACATATTTGATACAACCTGCAAAGTTATTTGCAGATAATAAACCTTTCTTCTTTTGCAATTCAGGTCCACCAGCGATATAAATTTCTGGGTCAATATACAGCAAGGAATTCCCTGTTATGTTGATTATTACTCTTTCATCATTTAAACTTAAATGAACCCTATCATATTCATGGAATATAGTCAAATTATTCCATTCTTTCAAATTGGCATTTTGCCCCAATATGGCACTTAAAGGCTCGTTCCCAAAATCCATCTTGATATAAATTGAATTATTATAGACCGAAGCTGCAATGTAGTTATCAATTCCTTGATCACCACCTGCTGCATAAAATAGAGCAGAATCATCAAAATTAGTTTTAAACATCATCGAAAATCTATTCACTGCTGAATGGACACGATCTTTCCAATCGTATACCCTATAAGAGACGTACGATGAGCCTCGAAGAGTTAAAACAGTAGCAGCTACAAAACAGTATGAATTAAATAAAATCAAATTAAATGCCTGTAGGTGTCTTACTATAAATATCACAGAATTCACCTTCATAATAAGTTCCAAAACAATCACAAGTTAGTGTATTATAGTGGTTTATACACCTAGAACCTTGAAAACAGAGGTTTTCATCTGTCATACATTTATTTGTACAACCTTCTTGAACATTTTCATGCTTGGTAGCCACAAGAGGTGAGATTTGTAGAAGTTCCGAAGCGGATTTTCCTGTACTCAGAACTACATCCTTAATACAACCAACAAAAGACTCAATAATGTATTTTACTCCATGGAGACGTTCTTCAGAGCTGAGACCTGTTTATGTCAAAAAAGCGTAACGATAGGAATCAACTGACTTAAATACGTACCTCCTATAAGAACCACAGATGTTAAGTTTGCAGAAACGCCATAATTATTTTCTTTATCAAGTCCTTTGATTTGAGTTTCATCACTTAAACCATCAACGGATGCCATTAAACGAGCTCCATGCACATCTATTTTTACCTTAATGAATATTTATAAATAGATAAGAATCAAAAATAAATAAAATGATCTTACTGTAACAGAATGCCATTCGTCTCGATTAAGGCCTCTTCCAACCGTTAATGCAGTTGAAGCTTTTCCGTAAACATGGACAACTTTAAGTTGGCCTTGTTGAACGATGATGTAGAGAGCATAAGGTTGTAATTCCACCCCAGTAGGTACTTTGACATTATGGTATACTAACAGTCCGTGAGGTAAACGTGTACGGAATTGAAATGAAATTTGTCTGCATAACCTGCAATGAAAAAATCAAAAAAATACCTACAAGTAATGGAGACTTTTTAACAAAGTTGAAGTAGCAGAACATCTCGGCAAAAGTGAGACTATTTTGATCATTAGAAGAAAGATACCGTTTAATGAATTTTGATGTAACACTAATAATAAATGAACGTATTAACGCCCTTCTATTTTAGGAATTTTTGGAAACAGTAACAGACTTTATTATTATTATTTACAACGATATGCTAGTGAAGGGGACCACTATTGCAAAATTCATAGTTAACTTTGTTACAATGTGCTTTAACAATGACAATAGACAATATCTGTATATAATAGCAAAGCCGAAGTTTTGCAATCACATTTCCTTTTTATTTCATATTCATATCAATTTAACGGTAAAGGCTTTTACTTGATTTGATGTGAAAGACGCGTACAGATATAGCGACAGCTAAGTGAAGCCGCTCTAAAGTTTTAGCCAAAAATAGCTTTAGCAATCTGGCTTGTATTTTTTGAGAAGGTTGGAAAAGCTTCCAGCTGACAGCGATTTAATGTGATGGCTTGTTTCATTTAATATAAATGTTGTAAGGGGGCACAGTGTTGTTATCATCTCTAATAGTGAGTCTGAGACAGTGTTCAATGTCCTGATATGTCCGAGGTCAGGTCCGGCCTGCCAGTCTCCTTTGCATTTCAATCTGCATATCATCATCCTTTGGTTCCTTGCATAGAATCTCTATAGCTGCAGTTAGTGTGCTTTTTGTTGCATCTACTAACTATATGCTAACAAACTGGTATTTGAAGTTTAGGTAGTTCCAGTTTGATCAGTTTCCAATACTACCAGCTATATTGCATCAGGTTTACGCAGTTCTTGTTTTGTTGCCATATAGGAATCGTCTTATCTTTATTTGCGATTTCTGAGTTCTCTATTATGTATGTAGGCTAGTCTAGTATCTAATATTATACAGGGCGTTCAGTTTAATAGTGTACTCGCGATTATTCGGAAAGTATTTAGATATTCAGGCTGATATTTAGTATTCCGGTGTAATTCGATCTCTAGATTGCAAAACGAAAACTGGAACATGTTTTAGAACAATCTGTGAAACCAAGAATGACGTCTATCTATCTATATCTCGGGAAATTCTTGATAAAAAGTATAAAGGTATTATATGTCTAAAACCGATAATAAAGAAATTAGAACAAAAAAGTTGATGCTGTTTCCATTTTAACAGTTTCTTTTAAAAATGTTCTAATTTTAGTTTTGCAATCTAGAGGCCAAGTCGTACCAGAATAGTAACTTTCAGACTGTTAGCTTTACTAGTTTGCAAATAATCGAGTGTACCCGTTAAACGGGACGGATTCCGTTTTTTTTTTGTTCTAATCCCGTTATTATCAGTTTTAGTCCTATAGTACCTAAATACTTCTTTATTGAGAATCCTATAGGATATGGATTGGAGTAATCAAAAATTTTGAGTTCTATTTAACTAACAAAAGTCGACGTCGTCTCTGGGACAGATTGTTCTAAAGAATGTTTTAATTTCAGTTTTGCAATTAGTAAGCAGCATTACGAGTATATCAGAATGCTAAATCTCGATTGGATAGTTTTACTGGTTCCTCAAGAATTGAGAGTAGACCGTTAAAAGGGACACTCTGTATACGGAGTGTCTCTGAAATAAACGGAAATATTGATATAGTAGCTTTTTAAGCTAGAATTAGGGCTAGCTTCTTATATAAACCTAGATCCTAGAGTGCACCGTTTTCGAGATACAGAGTATCAGAGTTTTATTTAAAATTTCTTGTTTTCTCAATATCTCGGGTAGAATGATATATTAAAAGAAAGTTTTTCAAGTGGTATTTAGTCTTTGGTGTCTACTATCTACCATCATAGACAGACGTGTAGGCAGGCGGGGCCCAGGCCCCGGGCCCCGGGCCCCGCGCCTACTAAGGCCTTGCGGCAAGGCTTTCCCTTCTTATTTTAATTCTTGGCTAGAAGTTTCTAAGTAAGACCCAATATTATTTACAACAGTTTAGTTTGGATGGTCAGCAGCTTTCAGAATTCTTTTATGCTTGTTTTTATGGCATTAACACGACATTGGGGTTACTGTTGTCAAGTTATAAATAGGTAGCAAGTAAGAGGTACCCAAACATCCTTTTTAGAATCATTACCAAGAAACTTCCCATGAGCCATGAATCATGCACCACGTTGCAAGTTTTTTGTGCCCTGCTCAGCCCATAGCTTGAATTTATTAGTCAGCGACATGGCTTCGTCGGTTTTATTGGCAATAACGTTCATTGAAGTTGATAATTTTACTTTGAAATCCTCATTGGGAATGTCGCGTATCTTCCGTAAAAGCAGTGATATTTCAATTGAAATCTATCCACGACGCTCTAGAAAAGGTCATAGAAACAACAAAAGATCCAGCTATCAAGAGTGAAGGACTTTCACTTGCTGAGAATGAGTTCAGTTTTGATTTTAGTTTGTAGGCTGTAATTTGGTATAATTTATTATCTGCAGTTGATAAAGTTAGCAAAAGCATGCAGAAAGAAGACGCTAATCTCTCTATAATAATGCAGCTATCGAAGGAGCTCAGAGATATCTACAGTCATACAGAGAAGATGGGTTTTCACAAGCAAAAGAGACTGCACAGAATGCTATTCCAATTGAATTTAAACATAAACGGAGGCGAAAGTACCGAAAACTTCATCTTTATGAAGGAGAAGCAAGTAGTTCAAGCGATCCTAAAGAAAAATTCTACGGGGAATTTTTCTTATGCATTTTAGATCAGGCACTCGTATCAATAGAAGAAAGATTCGTCCAAATTAATAAACGCAACGCTTACTTTGGGTTTTTACTAAACATGCAAAATATTAAAGAGATGGATGAAAACACGCTGGTCAAACACTGCATGGATTTAGACCTTTTGCTAAGAGATGGAGAAATAACAGACCTTGATGGACAAGAACTTCACCAAGAAATAAAGATGTTTTGTCATATGGTGAACTTATCCTATCGAACACCTCTGGACTATCTACAACTTTTACATGAAACGAACGATACTTTTCCCAACTTGTACAGCTTTTTGCATAAATAATGTCGTAGTACATTCTCTTAATAAATGAATTGATCAAAAACACGAAATCTGATTTAGCATTAATTACACACAATTTGTTTCCTAAGAGCCCATAAGACAACTTTGGATAATTAATATGAAATTAAGGTTCATATATTTAGTTAATTGCTTCAATAAAGGAATGATTTGCGATATTATTTATGCAAAAAGCTGTACATAGCTCTCCGTATAATGCTGATAATGCCTGTACCTACTGCTTCAGCAGAACGAAGTTTTTCGAAACTAAAGCTAATAAAAGGTTATCTAAGGACTACGATGGGGCAGGAGAGACTTTGCAATTTGGGGCTTTTGAGCACTGAAAACGAGTTATGCGAGTTGATGGACTTTTCAGAAACAATTAAAGCAAGAAAAGTGAATTTTTAAAATTATTTTAAGAGTTGTTTCTTAATTACCTACCAACTACAATATGTACAAGGTCTGTTCAAAAAGTATCGCGAATTTTGAATTTCCGCGGGTTACGTATATTTGGTTTTCGATTTTTTTGTGGCGTTATGTTGGTACTCATGTCCCTCAATTATGCCGACAAGTTCGGCCATTTTGAATGTTCAGTTAATTTTTGACAGCTGTTTTGCTTGGACGTGTTTTGGTTCGTCTTCGATTTTTGCCTATTCTAAAACATGGATCAAAGAATCTGTATCAAATTTTGTGTGAAAAACAAAATTAAGTGCGCGGACGCATTCCGAATGCTTACTGTGGCATATGGTGTAGCTCAGACCGAAGCAACGTTTATCGGTGGTACAAAATGTTCTCAGAGCGCCGAGAAGATGTGAACGACGAAGAGCGTGCCGGACGCCCGAGCACGTCAACAACAGACGAAAACATTGATGAAGTGAAGAAAATAGTATTGGCCAATCGTCGAATCACCGTTAGAGAAGTTGCTGAGGACCTAAACATATCGATTGGCTTGTGCCATTCGATTTTTACCAATGATTTGGGCATGAGACGGGTTGCCGCGAAATTCGTACCAAGTTCGGTCTAATGTGAAGGTTTTGCTTACAGTTTTCTTCGATTGCGGGGGCGTGGTGCATCATGAGTTCTTGCCACAGGGTAGAACGGTCAATAACGAATATTACCTGCAAGTTATGCGCAATTTGCGCGAAGCAATCCGCCAGAAACGCCCGGATTTGTGGAAGAACAAAAATTGGCTTTTGCACCATGATAACGCCCCTGCTCACACATCGTTGCTTGTGCGTGAATTTTTGGCCAAAAACAACACACTAAGAGGACCATGAAAGAACGACGCTACGCTACGATTGAGGAGATAAAGACGGCATCGAAGGAAGAGCTGAACGAGATCACAAAAAAATGATTTTTTGAAGTGCTTCGAGGATTGGAAAAAACGTTGGCTCAAGTGTATAATATCTGATGGGGATTACTTTGAAGGGGACAAAATAGATATTCATGAATAAATAAATAATTTTTGAAAAAACACAAAATTCGCGATACTTTTTGAACAGACCTCGTATGTATGTTAGTAACATTAAAAAATTATTAATCAACAGAAGTTTTATTATGGTTTTTTATAGAATTTACTCTACTATAGGGGTCCGCTGTAATTTTGCCCCGGGCCTCGTGCGAGCTAATGCAAACTTGCACTTTTCGAGGGAAGCAGTCACTTTTGGAGCTTCAAAACTCCATTCCAGCCCAATAAGGATGGAGTAGTTGGTGCTGAAGCGCAGTTCGCCGACTGTTGAATAGAAAATGGTGAAGTAATCGGTCGGTGGCGCTGAAAATGGTCGACGATGGTCGGATAAGTTGATGATGGTGTGGTTAGAGAGCGAAATAGTGAAAGAATTGTTGAAGACTGTTAACTTCAAGAGCTGGTTGGTTGAGAGTGAGGAGACAAAGGTTTCTTCCATGAAGTAAATGGGAGTTGGCTGATAGTGGGGAGATTGGTGTGTTATTGGCTGTTTTGAGGAATTGCGGAATGGACGGAGTATTGGTTTGGTTAATTGAAATTATAGGTAAGTACGTTAAACAAAACCTATCTGGTGGAGGATGGTCACTGCCTGTGGGAGACCTATACCTCGGGGTAAATGATGGAACATTTTTTACAAGAAGGGTTATTTTCGCATAAAATGGAATTTCTCGAAGACCTGCAATATCAAAATTTAATTTCTTGGTTTGTATTACGTGAGTTTCAGTTACTGACACATTCATCATGAACGAAGATGTAGGAAGGTGCAACACATTTTTGGGAAACGCATGTTATACTAATGAGAAACATAATTATGTCGTTTTTGAAATCTATAAACAATGCAATGACAAAGATTACTAATGTTTTTTCATTAACTGTGCCGTTTTCGAGTAAAATCAAATTGTTTTTCCAATATCATAAGAACAGTTTGAGATACAAAGATATTTTGTGTGTTGTAACTACAAGACACCTATTATTTTGCAAATTTCTATAGTTTTCAACCCTACCAGGGGACCAAACGCACCTTAATACCCGGTAACAAAACGGTACATTTGCGGACACGTTTATGTAGAATTCTCATTTGAAAATGATCACTGGTATCGTCTGATGAGGTTGATGTATCATATTGTATTTAAAATAGTCAGTAACTAAATTCTTTGATGTTGTTATTTGCTGAATTTATTCTTATTACTACGTTAGCAAACATTGAATCCAACATTTTATGCGTAACAAAAACATCACATGACAAAGAAAATGAGAAAAACGAAAACATTAAATTGCGACTGAAGCGAAGATTAGTACTAACTATAGGTGTAAATAATGGAAATAAAGATGTTTGAATAATACTTTTTATACACCCTATACAACGTCATTTACTACAATAAAAAATTATTTTTGGTACTAGGTAAAGCTCTGGGATTCATTAATCTCAGAAATAAACTAGGATTGTTTATTTCTACAACTTTATAAATAATGAAACTTAAACAATGGACTTTGCTAATTAATCCATATAAAAATCCACAAAACAATACAAAAAGGTATTTTAACCAAAAGCAGGCAAAACTTTTATGGTCTTCATTTATGGTTAAATCTAAAGCCTCATTTTATTACTTTGAAAATAAACAAAACTAATACAGTAAATCCTTGCTGCTTAATACCTTTATAAATAGCCGCGTTTAAAACTTATTTACACCGGTATTTGAGTTCTTTATCATCTTGAAATATCCAAGAAGATAACACGATAACACTAACCTGAGTTGAAATGTTTGAATGATATCTCCATCTATTTGTATGAAAGTATTTGACTGCGCAAACATGAATGTGTGTTCTTGCCCGGTTTCTTGAAATGTTAATTTTTCCCCTCTTTTCTGTAATGGAACTGATTCTCCCGTTTCTTCTGATGAATCTGTAACTAAATGAAAGATGTTATTATGCTGAATACTACAAAGCAGTAGATACTTACAGTGAGATCCAGCACAGTATCGCATGCAAAGAAGTTCAGTATCGAATCGATTTTTGTCATTTCCTGCACAGCCACCCCATATAAACATAACACAAGATTTTTTCTCAGGGTCGTAAGCCCATTTATAGATGGATCTGTTGCACGGACCTTTATCCGGGGGTCCAGGACATGGTTGTCCTCCCCCTTGGGGCAATTGTCGTGCTAGCGCCGCCGCTAGCAGCGCGCTCATCCAGGGGAACACTGCCCACATGTTCCCTGAAAAAAAACCCATAACATCTTAGATAATAAACTTCAGTTGCTTGCATGTCATTATCATTACTGATTCGATTTAAGAATCTCCAAGTTCAAAGTAAACAATCTGTTCAAACGCTAGATAATTGTTGAAATGCCCGTGTCTTAAAAACTCTTACCCGAAGATAAATGAACCAAACACAGCATATTACAACATGAAATGAATATTCCTAATCAACTTAATGTTTCAGACAACCTATCTCAGTTGATCTATAAAGTAAAAACTTCAAAATGTGTTTAATACACTTTACTAGTCAGGTGGTGGTCTTAGTCATGAATACGGATGTGCAGTCATAATAAAAAACAAAACGCACAGAAAAGTATTAAATATAAATACTAATCAATCTAGGTATTAAAACTTCTTCCTAAGAAATTACTTAACTTCTCTCGCATTCCTTCAATATTATCGAAAAGCAGTTAATCTAGACTTCTTAATAAATCAACAGATTTGCGTGAATTTCGGGTCTCTTGTGAACCAGTTATATCGAGTTCCCCTTATAACAAATAGACATAAGATAAGGTTATAAAAGAATATCACTTATTAATTCTTCAACGTAATTAATCCATTACTTCCTATCAAATTTAATTCGAAGATTAAGTGATTAATTCGTATCAACAAATCAAAAGAAGTCAATAGTACTTAGTTTCGACAGTTTGAGAGAGATAGTCGGAATAATATTAGCCACAACAATTAAATTAAGCTAGAATGATTTCAATCTAAGAATAAAATGATAACGATAAGTATGGGATTTATTGATAAAAATAGAATTACACATATTATACAATACTATTGGTAACAATCATCAATAAAATCAAATGACGGAAAAGAGCATGAACAGCAACTACAACCAATGTTGCTAGAGCTGGTGATAAATCTCCAGATCTGGGGATCTAACGTTTCCGACTGTTTCTAAGGATGTGCGCCACTGTTATGGCAACAGTATGTTCATCCTCACTATGTGTTTTTCTCCAATAGAATAGAATATAACCCAGTGAAAGCTGCATATACATAGCTACAAGCTAAGTATAAACTTAGCTTTATAACTTTATAAAAAAAGATGAGTTGATCTACCATCAGTCTGGTAAAATTTGAGATGCAACCCACTACACACTATTTAATTACATTGTATCGTTCCTTCATTAAATATATTATAATGTCAAAAGAAGAAACAAAAAACAAGTTATCTAGGTTTCTTGGTGTTTCTAAAATGAAAAACAAGTTGAAATGACATGTGGAGATGAATAATGGGTTGCATCTTAAATTCTACTAGGCGCATCATCACTGGTGAATCATTATGTGTTAATTATTCTTAACATTGTCTAGATTTCAGGTCATACAGATATGTGACTTTGATCGTCGGTACTAGAAGACTGAAGGTCATACAATTATCCAGATGCCGGCGATCGTCTGCCGTTGTTTTCTGGGTTTTGTTTGTATGCTGAGAACGAGAGGTCGCATCGGGATGAGACTATAGTTAATGATCTAACTCGAGGTATTGACTATCGTAAAACCAGTTACCAAAGATAGCAACCACTTTTACCGAAGATTACCGAATACCAAAATTATAGACAGTTTAGAGATACAACCATATTATTTATTCTGTACTCAAATCTCACCAAAACACAACCCTTACTTACTATTATACGAGTACATACAGACAGGAGGTTCCAAATGGGATTGCAGGGGTGGAATCTTGATTGGCGCACGGACACACCATGATCTAAACACTTGCCATTAGTTTCTAACAAGAAAGATTTTGTTTTCTTGTAAATAGATTGCCGATATGGAAACCGTCCGCGATGGATACTAAGGTTTATATCTTTGTTGACGTACGATGGTGGAACTTCTTACCTATGCCACTATTTAGATAGCAGCCAGCAGAATATTCAGGTTTATAAGTATCACTGTTTGTGCACGGTGGTGTAACTTCTTAAGTATGCTACTATCTAAACAGCTACTAGACGTGTCTAAAAAGCAAGGGTTGAGTTTTTTTTGCAAATGGGACAGAAGAGGCGGAAACCGCTTGCAGAGGGTGTTAAGGCTTATATCTCTGTTGGTGCACAGTGGTGCAACTTCTTACCTATGCCACTATTTAGACAACTATCAGCAGTATCTAAAGAGCAAGATTTGGTTGTTTTGCAAATGAGACATCAAGAGTGGAAACCATCTGCGTGGAATATTAAGGTTTATAAGTATTACTGTTGGCGCACGGTAGTGCAACCTCCTATCTGTGCCACTATTTAGACAGCTACCAGCAGTGTCTAAAGAGCAGAGTTTGATTTCTTGCATATGGAACAAGGGGGTGGAAATCGCCCGAGAAGGATATTACAACTACTATCTTGATTGACGCACGGTAGTTACTATTTAGACGCTGCCAGCAGTGTCTAACGAGCAAAGCTTGATTTATTGCAAATGGGATTGCGGGATTAGAAACCATCCGCGAAGACTATTAAGGTTTACAAGTATCACTGCTGGCGCAACTTCTTAACTTTGCCACTATTTAAACAGCTACTAGCAGTGTCTAAAGGGCAAAGGTTGGGTTTTTTGTAAATGAGACAGAAGAGGCAAAAACCGCTCGCGGAGGGTATTAAGGCTTATATCTCTGTTAGCGTACGGCGGTGCAACTTCTTACCTACGCCACTATTTAGACAACTATCAGCTGTGTCTAAAGAGCAAAGTTGGTTTTTTTGCAAATGGGACGGCAAGAGTGGAAACCATCTGCGTAGAATATTAATGTTTATAAGTACTACTGTTGGCGCACGGTGGTTTAACCTCCTATCTGTGCCACTATTTAGACAGCTACCAGCAGTGTCTAAAGAGCAAAGTTTGATTTCTTGCATATGGAACAGAGGGGATGAAAATCACCCGAGAAGGATATTACAACTAGTATCTTGCAGTGCAACTTCTCACCTCTATGTCACTATTTAGACGTTGCCAGCAGTGTCTAACGAGCAAAGCTTGGTTTATTGCAATGGGATTGCGAGAGTAGAAACCATCCGCGAAGACTATTAAGGTTTATAAGTAACACTGCTTGCGCAACTTATTAACTTTGCTACTATTTAAACAGCTACTAGCAGTGTCTAAAGGGCAAAGGTTGGGTTTTTTGCAAATGAGATAGAAGAGGCAAAAACTGAACACGGTGGTGCAACTTCTTACCTACGCCACTATTTAAACAACTATCCGCAGTATCTAAAGAGCAAGATTTGGTTTCTTGCAAATGGCACATCAAGAGTGGAAACCATCTGCTTGGAATATTAAGGTTTGTAAGTATTACTGTTGGCGCACGGTGATGTACCTCTCATCTCTGCCACTATTTAGACAGCTATCAGCAGTGTCTCAAGAGCAAAGTTTGATTTCTTGCATAAGAGACAGAGGAGGTGAAAATCGCCCGAGAAGTAATATCTCGTTTGGCGCACGGTAGTGCTACTTCTCACCTCTATAGCACTATTTAGACGCTGCCAGCAGTGTCTACAGAGCAAAGTCTGATTTCTTGCTAATGGGACAGCGGGGGTGGAAACCGCCCGTAAAGAATATTCTAAGGCTTACATCTTAATTGCCTCAAGGGGTACAACTTCTCATCTATAGCACGCCTTAATTATTGGTAGCTTTAGTAACTGATTTCACTCCGATGAGGTATTAAATGAACTGGAAAACACCCATCTTCGTTTGTTTTTTCCAGAAATGGTTGATCGTGCGAAAATGGGATTTTATCCACTTGTCTTCAAAAAATTCTCAAAAATCGATCTTGGTAATCATCAGTAATCATGGATGCGATAGAGAAATCTATGTTGGATATGGCGTAAGACAGGAAATGGAGTGTGAGTATGATAGTCGTTTGTTTAAGTCCAAAGGATGTTTTCTCTTTGCACGTAGATGAAACTTTCTCTGTCATAAATAGTATACAACGCGACCAACCTTAGAAAAGCCAAGTACACTCACATCCAAGAATCTTTCGGCGGGAAATTTAAATAAAACTAAACATCGCATCATAAATATCACGTAATGGATTTAAAAACAACTTTTTGTCAGTTGGTGTACTCGAGTAAAATCACGCTCCTGATTTGTTTTTCCATTAATTTTCTAATTCTTACGAAATATTTTGACACCCATTTTTTTTTAATTCTTATTAGAAATTGCATTCTTCCTAACTGAAACAGTAACAGAATATTATAAATTCTGAAGTCCTCGTAAGGTATTATTAATCGTGATTCATACAGTGGTTAACATTCCTAAACAGCTTAATTTCAAATGAAATGTCAGGAAACAACAATTTTTATTAACATAAAGGAAAAAGCTAACGCATGTTCATTGTTAAATTGCTTTTTAGAAAATTAATCACGTCTTTATTGAAAAAATGCAAATCTTCTACAGGCTGTTTTAAGAAACGGCCACTGACTCGCCAGCCAGTGAATACGAGGTTCTACTCATCTAAAAGCACTGCAACATTGGAGATAATTAGTACAAAATGAATTCCATGAAAAGTTACACATTTTTCTTTGTCTCGTACTTAAAATATGATTATCTCCCACAACATGTACGTTTTTTTTCCTACTTATTAGTGTTCTGTGTTATAAACTATTTCCAGTAGGAGTTTAATTTGTGATGGTTACTACTCTATTTTTGAATATGTTAAGAGCTGTTTCTTGTTATACGCATAAGGCTTTACTATTACAAGATGTTGTACCTAGATAAGGAAATTTTATTTTATTGTTGCTGACTGAATTATTGGGTTTTATGAATAATAATTTAATAGAAAATAAATTGCTAATTTTAATAAGCGAAAAACTCACTTAAAGGTCTAAAATGAGTATTGTATCAGTGAGCAGTTGTAAATTGAATCATTGAAAAAAAAATATTTCCGTGCTAATAAGGCGCCAAGAAGCCAAAGTCGCACCTTCATAGTTGAGCAGAACCCAATTCTACATTCATAAAGGACGACCTATGTTATTCTAGATGTCCATAGGAAGGCTAATCTGTATATCACGAGATCAAATGATATTTAAATAGATGCTGTACTCTTATGAGGAAACAAAATGGTTGTCAAGAATAAAAGAGTAATTTCTTCATCAAACATGGTGTCTAACGTATCATTGAACTTAGAAGTGGGTGCTTGGTTTTGCTAGTAAAAGTGCACCATGCAGCGGCACCGCTATCGTCGTAAAAGAGTACCACAGAGTCTGAGCTCGGGTCGATAAAAAGATGTCACATCTCTGCTTTGTTTGTTCTACACAAAAAAACGGACTCATCCAGGATTTAATGGGGTGCTCTTTAAAATGATTGAAGATAAAGATATAAACAGTTAAAAAGAATCAGCTTTCAGGAATTACTGTTGATATAGGACTTAAATGAGGTATTCTCTCAGATAATTTAAGATAAAGGCACAAACCTTTACAAGCCTCTGAGAGTTGTTGTTGATAGTCAAAATCTAAGTAGTATTCAAAGATCAGAAAATATGGAAAATGTGAAAGATATCAGATTCGTATAAAACACAAAAAATATGAAATGCATGTTGTAATCGAAAGGTTCTACAAATAGACCAGGTAATATGAATAGTTCGTTAGCTTTAAGAATATGAAACAAATATTGTTAACTTTTGACCTAAAAAGAGGGTAATAACAGATAGATGAACTACTGAATGTCCTTGTAAATATAAGGTTACATTCTCGAATGCCTTGAGTTGAACGGCATTCATTAAATTAGGAAAGATCGCACTGCAGTATTTACTTCATAACCTTCAAAATATTAAACGTGGGAGATCTTAAATTTGGATATTTTAATTAATATTTAATTATGTTTTAAGGCGAACTATTTACATTAAAATCCTTATAATTATCCGCTATTAATTAATAAATGTTTGCTTATGTATTCCAAAAGTATATATGTATTTGTATGTTCTAATTATGCAATACCTTATCTAATCTATAAATAAACAGCTTTGTTTAAAACCTTATAAAAAAATCTTTTAGTTGACAGCGTTTCTGTTTGTAAAAAAATTGTTCTATCTATAGACTAGTCAAATAACAAAAATAATCGTTTAACATGATTTATATCTATTATAAGTAATTTATTACCTAGTTATACTCGTATGAAACATTTCTTTATTCTAACAGAATTGAAATAGTCTTTCATATAAGTAAGTATCTAACAAAAGTATTTCTGTCAAGATAGTAATGTTTCCAGTAAATCAAAAACAACAAAATTGCCAATTTTCAACATAATTATTATACATAGACTATTCCTAAATTAAATGAAACTTCCTGAAATATTTATCACGGACCTATTAAAAAAATAAATTTTTAAAAGTTTCCACTTTGATATTGAAAACGCAGATACTAGCACGTGTACATACAAGGAAAAAACCATAGAATTATTTATGAGTTGTAGATTTTGTGAATGTTGACTTTTTATAGCATTCAAAACAAATATTGGTTTGTTTTATGCTATTATTTGCGTCAAATCTAAAAGGGTATATTTAATGATGACTATGTTCCAATTAATCGTTGAATAGAAAGACTCAATCATGTCTGTTATTATTGCAAATTTGCATTGTATGTTACTGTGAAGGTCGGTTGCCGTATATACTATAAGTCTATAACTACTGTAGTCTCTCTAAAATGAACGTCATTATGAATCTACGAATAGAAATACAACAGTGTGTGTCCAAACTTCGAGATTTCCATTGAAATTTTGGAAGTGGTAAGAGAAGTGTGTCGGTTAAATTAGAAGTTGCATATTTTGGAGATCAATACACTGCTGTTTTTTGCTTCACGCAAAAATCGGTAAAGATGTACATAAATTACATATTTGAAGACAAGTACAATAAGTAATTTAATAGTAAGAAGCAATCTAGGGAAATTAAAAACAATACAATAAATAGTTTAGATACGTTAAGCTAGATGCCGATAGCTCCGATGCTGTATCCACCCAACATTTTTGCATGTATGTCATTTGATTCGATTACAAAGAAAGACAAGCTCAAAAGCAAAACTTTCTAAAACAAAAGAGAAGGCCTTGTACGGAATTTAGATTAAGACCATAGCAGTAAATCTGTTTTTTGCCCTTACGTCGACCGCTTACCGGTCTGTTGATTGTTGAGGGCGTTATGTTGTCAAGAAACGTATAGTAACAATTTTCTCCAACTGCTGGAAATGATTTTCCCCACTATGTTTATTCAATAATTACCAATCTTGGCCCAATTGAGCATAAATTTTGGGTTTCTCGATAATTCATCATTCTTTTTTTGCTTTAGATCAGTGATTGACCCCAGTGAAGAATACTGCCCCTTTTACAAGCTTGCCAAAAGGTAATGTTTGTGTATGAGCTTAATTGTGAATTCTGTAAGGTCAAGAGAGGAGTTGCATAGTGGGCTTTGCTGTTTTAGATAATTCAAATAAAACGATTAGTAAAAGCTCTTTAGTTCAGATAATGTAAGGAAGTGTGAGTTGGGTTGACAGGCAATTCGATATCTTCAAATTTTTAGATTTTTGAACTTTATAGTCCTTCATTCGTGAATTATTTGAACCTCCTCAGACTCTTTGAATTGGCTTTTATGAACCAGTTCAGCTTGTAAATTAGATTATTTAAACTGATGAAGTTTTTGTTATTCAAATACTTATTTCTACTTTAAGTTTTTGAGGTCAGGAAACAATCAATAAATTGTTGGCTTGAAACAGCACTCAACTGTTCCTCCTTTTTAAATATTTTTCAGTGTCCCCAAAAAACGTCTTTTCGGATAGTTCATCATTTGTTGATTAGAACCATAGAAATAGGTAGTTCTCTTAGTAACACCAACTTTGAGAACTGTCACGGTTAAAAAATGAATAAATTAATTAATCAGCAGAGTCTCTACAAAGAGAATTTTCTTATTATTATTATTATGGTTTAGACTAGGATGTTAATTAATTTGTACTACATATGTGAAGTTTCGAGAGTCTTCTGAAGGTTTTCAACATCGACTTTCTGGTATCACTAATTTCAGTAAAAAAAGAAGGAAGGAAACTGCATTTCATTCCACTGGTTGGGAGATGGACGCTTTAATAGCTCAAAAGCTTATCTCTTCAGTCAAGAACAGAAATTCCTGTGAAAGGTAAAAGCAAGAAGAAGGTAGAACATAATTAAATTTGAGAAATTACAATCCTGCTTTTCATCTACATTATACTAAGAAAAATTAAGTTATCATTTATCACTGGTATTTTGGCTGTCTGCCAAACTTTTTTACATATGATCTAGTACAGCCATTCTCTAAGTTTGATTTCTTCTCATTTTAGTATCTCGATTTATGCTATTCAGGCCCGTAACCAGACTAACCTAATAGGGGTGAAGCTAGTAAAACTTTGGGGTTACTAAGATTTTCAAGATTTTCATTCAGTGAATAATGGATGATAATTCAGCGTAAGTAGGCCCGTACTAGTTAATAAGGTATTGTAAACAAAGTAATCAAGGGGAAATTCAACTATTCCAAATCTATCCTAATGGTAACAGTAAAAGTAAAAAAGCAGCCCTGATACGGTCGCTATTGTTCTACAGATGGCTTTTGTTAGTAGCCAAAGTTGCTAGTGTACCTTTTAATAAACCTACCTAAACAGTTACAAAAAGATAAAAGCAATACAGTGATATAGTTAAAAGACGATCTAGCATTAAGGAGGCATTGAGGAATCTTTCAATCCCATATTCAGCGCTTCAAAGGAATTTAAAAGTCAGGAAGAAACGGGACGGACAAACTGTTCTGTCAAATCAAAAAGAGATTGTAATTGTGGAGAGGTTACAGGTCTGTGTGGAATGAAACTGTCCCATGGACCTATGTATATGACGTTTTCTCTGATATAAATAACTCCTTTGATAATTTAGAGATCAGATTTACCTTCCAGTAGTATCATCAACTATGAAGAAACTAATGACTAAAAAGGGTTGCAAATACCACAAAAGGTACCTGATTTGATAAAGTTGTAGATAGAGTGGTTTGATTATGTAATTCTTGATGATCGTATCTGAGGAGACTTCGTGGTAAACAATTACTGATAGGTGACACTCTATAAAATTGCACCAGGAAGAAAATGTTTCAATTGTATTTCTATATCCTTCTTTAGCAGAAGAAAGAACCTAGTATAAAAGATTTTTGCTTACCAAAAAAGTGAGTTCCTTAGACTATTTGCTAGAGTTCTAGACAAACTGAAAAAGGGTAGGGGCCAATATAAAGCTGGAACTTTGCAAAATTGGTATCGGGCTCCTAGATCAGACATAAGTATTTTATTATGAACGCAAAAACAAGGGATATTTTGTAAGCAATTCCTAGGGGTAGCTAATCCGCCTCTGGCACCTCTCTATTTATTATCTCTTCAAGAGATTTTTCCCTCTTTATTATATTCTCAGTTCTTGATTTCTGTCGTTGTGTTTCTGCTATGACTAGTGAGTTAATGTTTTGTGTTCCATTTCAACCTTCACTTCCTATACTTCTTGCCCATTGAGATCTTAATAGTAACTAGACCTTATGTAGCGTCTCCCGCCATGGCTTCTTTGCGACATGTTGAGGGTACTGAAAGCGTATATTATTAAACTTCTAAATATTGTAGTCTCAGTCCTAAATTGTACCACCTTAATATTTTAAAGATCTAAAATGTCTAGCGCCATCTAGTCCTTAGAGATGAGAGTTCATTTACTAAAGAGCAAGCGTTCAAAAAATTACGTTCGTAGTAAAGTTATTGCCTTCATTCAAGTTACTTGTGTACCATATAAGATAACTAATGTAAGTTTTGCAGGTCTTTTCCTAAGCTCTAAAATAAAATGTAAGTTTTCTGGGACAGTACTGGCTATCTTTATTGAATAACTAACCATTTCACAGCATTTTGTGCTATCGATGTTTGGGTTAACATCACTCTTTGATTATTTCGTAAACAGTAGAGAATTGTGCAGATTTTCTAATTTAAGAAACTTCCGTTTTCTTTTTCAGAATGAGCCCAAAGGACATGAAATATGGCCAGTTTTTAGAAAGGTATATGAAAGAGGCGTTAATAAAATACAAAACAGGGAGATTCGGTCTTAATAAGATCTGTACTACGTACAGTTTTTTGCATAAATAACGTCGCAAATCATTTCTTTAATAAAGCAACTAACTAAATACACGAAATCTGATTTCATATTAATTAGCGAAAGTCGTCCTATGGGCTCTTAGGAAATAAATTTTATGTAATTAATGCTAAATCAGATTTTGTGCATCTAATCAATTCATTCATTAAGAGAATGTACTGCGACATTATTTATGCAAAAAGCTGTACAATATTCCCAAACCTACCTTAAAAACAAATTTAGCTTCGTCCAATATTAAAGCTAAAGAAGGCGTAAAAGCATTAGATCGGTCTACAGTTTTTAGTGCTGAGATTGGAAAACAGGTTGAGGATCAAATATTAAAACTGGAGGAGTGCTTTTATAGCGTGACAAAATTCGAGATATCCGTAAAGCTGCTTTTGACTTTGTCGAGCAAAATAACATTAAACACAACTTTAATAGAAATAAATACTCGGATGGCAGGCAAAAAATGGTTCTACCAATTCATGAAGAGACTTTCAAATATCTCTTTAAGGCAGCCGGAAGCCACGTCTTTGGCCAGTTCCATCGAGAAAATGTATACGGATTTTTTAACCTTTTGGAAAAAGTACTAGACGAAAACCGTTTGGATGCAACTACAATATTTAATGTTGATGAAAATGGGTTTTCCGGAGTTCAAAAGAAGTATCAAGAAATCCTTGCCAGAAAAGGAAAGCATCAAGTAGTAACAATAGCCGGGGGGGGGGGGGGGGCAAAATCCAACTATGGTTTCTGTACTAGCGCATCTGAGCAGTATGTTGCGCTAATGATCATTTTTAAGAGAAAAGAATGATGCCTGACCACCTAGGTGTCTGGTGGTCATTTCTGACACTGGCTACAGTTACCAGGGCACACCACACCAATGGATTTCAACCCATCGATGTAGCGGTGTTCAAGCCATCATTGAAAGGATACTATAATCAATTTGTTGAAAAATGGATTAGAAAACATTCTGGGTTAGGAGTAACACAGTTTCAAGTTGCATAGAATCTTGGCGAGGCTTATTCAAAGGCAGCAACCATTGCTAATGTGGGATATGGCCCGTTGACAGTGATGCCTTTAGCAATGTTGTTTTCTACCTCTACATGCCTTACAGGAAGTCTCAACTTCAAATGCAGTTGAGGTCAGCAACAACTCTTTTCAAGATTCCTATACGAGTGACAAGGACGACGACATTCCCCTCTGAAGTTCTAAAGAAGATGCAAGCGCTTCGTTTGAATGTTTCTTTTGAAGACATAATTCCTATGCCTAATTGGAAAAAAGTAGGAAATAAGTGTAAGTCCAAAGGAGCACAAGAATCACAAGTCTTAACATCTACTCTGTATAAAGATGAACTAGAAGCTCGTGCATCTGTTTCAGATCAAGGTAAATGTTGTTCTGTAAAGAGGAGAATTGGTTCAATCTCACCGACGTCAAGCACATCAGGCATGTTTGTAAAAAAAATCATCTAAACAGGAGCCGAAATAAATAGTCGATGTCGTAATAGAAATTAACATGGAGGAGTGGCACTGTCAAATGTGCAATGAATGCAGAGTGAAGAATATGATACAGTGCATTCAATGCCGGAATTGGTCTCACGATTCCTGCGTTGCTTTTGTTTCTCCCACTACGTCTGTGACATTTGCAAATTTTAGTTTCGTTAAGTTTTTTTCAAGGTTTTTTATGATTACTAATCCATGAATCATAATATACGTAAATCGTATAAAAATGTTAAATACCTCCTCTGATTTCGCCAGTTACATTCATATCGGCCATGTTGAGGGTACCAGATTTGTTTGTGCCATTCTTGCATCAATTAGAATTTTCTCCTGATTACAGAAACACGATTGTTATTTTGATATCTCAAATAGTTTTTGAGATAATTCGTATTTTTCTTTATTTTTAAATTTCGTTATTATCATGCTTGCGTTTTCACTGGTTTTTAGTTTACTTTTGAGCGAAAATGAGTAGACAATTTATTGCATTTTAATTTCCTCGTACAGACAGCTTGAACTAATGGGTTTATATCAAAAATTAAATTACTATTACGTACACCCCGTATACGTACGTATATTGTTTTCAAGGAAAATGAACAAGAGAATAAAAATAAACAATAAAAATCCGGGGATCTTCTAATACTCCTCTAAATTATAAAATAAAAATAGAATAAATAGACTGTGGTCTTCTAAATTTATATTACGTAATAGATATTCAGAGAAGACGTGTGTTTATTGCAATTTTGTGTTTATTAAGGTAGATAAAGTTCAATGGGCCTGTGTAATGTATCAAAAAATTTCGAAGCTACAAAATCTTATTTTTATTTATTAGCTGTAATAAAAAAAATTGGTTTATTTCTTCAATGAAATATTTTTAATCTCTGCGAAATTCTACACTAAGTAATAGGTAAGGTTAGTAAAATAAGGCTATGTAAAGTAGTTTGTAATTTTGAAGTCAACAATAACATTAGAGTTAATTAAATCTATGTATCTACTAACAGCGTAATTAAATTATAAAGAAGTAGGTATGTCTAGCATATTATTATCGAAGGAACGACAGATTTGTATCTACAATCAGATAAGTTATAGAAGTATAACAAGTGATCAGGAGGCTATGAAAAAACAATCGTTTATAGGTTATGTGCTGGCAGAAATCTCACGGCCTACTGGGAATAGAAATTCTAATGATCGCTTGTTTTCTATTCTAAAATCATGCTGATTAAGTATGCCATAATTGTTATAAAATACTCTATTCTATTTATTTAATTATTTATTGATTGTAGGAATTTCTGTAATTGTTTTCATTTGCATATTAAAGAGAGTTTTTTACATGTCTGGTGATGAATAAAAGGTTATTGTAGCGGAATCCGTGTTTGTAGTGTATTGTTAATTAACTAGGTAACACATAATGGGAAATAAAAATTTCAAACTGAATGCTTGAAAAATTCAGTAGCGGCTCGTACTTTATTTTATATGAGGTAAAAATGAACTTGTGCCTAATTCTAATTAATCTTTTTCTAATTTCTGTATAGACAGTTTAATTTGCTAGTGTGAATGTTAAAACATATAGAAAATGATATGAAATTCAAAGCAGACTGGACGCCACTTGATCAATGTGTTCAGTTGAAAGTAATATACGTCACGGATGTCATAGCAACGACAGCAATTTTATTATTATGAATTTATAATGCGCTCTAAGGACGTGTGTACTTGAAAAATATAACTATTGACAAATACAGCTTTTGCGCTCCTGACAACACAGCGTCGGAAATTAATATTGAGTTTTATTGTACAAATTATTAAATTGTTACAATAAATTTAAATTGTATTAATAGACATTAATTGAAGTTCAACTAATCATTTTGGGAGGTACATGCTCTGTATTGTAAACATGACAGTTAATTAGCTTATGAATTTCAAAAAGCATTAAGCATTAAATCTAGAAAAGATAATAATACAATAATAGTAATCGCCGGATGTTATAAAAGAATAATTTTGCGGTTTTTTAAATCTCTAAACGCTTTGTTATTAAAGGGACGGTCCTCGCTTAGTTCATGGTCATGATCATGGTAGTAGCTATTAGTAGAATAACAATAATTTAATCTGCAGGAGCTATTAATAATAATAAACCTACAATTTTATGGAATTATTTAAATATTTAACGCGCAGTTTGAAAATCATAAATATAAAATAACATATTTTGAGTCTGATGTAAACAAATATTCCTTTATCTGTTTTCTTCATCTAAAATAGTATTACAGCACATTATGTATCATGCGTCCCCGATTTTTATTCTATTTCTTACAAAGATCAACTTTTTGTATTTATTAGATATTTAAGCAATATTTTTGTTGCGGTTTTAGATAAGTTTGACGCTTTTGGAAATTCCTTCAATCTTACCTTAGAAAAATTGTTGTAAACAAAGGATTAACCTACTAATAAAAGTTAACGAGTTTTTATAACCGTTTTATAATGAAAATTCCTTTAAAAAATGAATGACTAAAAGGAGAACCGGTTGTAATAGCAGGTATAAACTATTTTCTTAATTAAAACGGTACTGAATAGGAAATACATCTTTGTATTGGAATTAATAAAATACTAATCAAAATAAATACTGCAGTAAGGTACTGAGGGATGTCATTGTCAGAAATTTAACAATTAAAGACAGAGTTTGCAGGAAACAAATAATATTAGGAAAAGTCTACTATTCACTATAGAGTTAGAATTATGCATTATTTCTTTGGAATTATGTCTAAATCTTCTAATTTTTCTAGATTTCACAGTTTAAAATCAGCAAAGCTTCAGAGTGTGATATAATACATTCAATAAGAATTTTAATTAGCTTTCAGGATATCTAAATAATAAGGTGTTGTATTTAAAAAATTAGTAAAGGTGAAACTAAATTCTAGACTAAATGATATCAAATAGTATCTTTAAAATGAAACTAGTTATAAGCTGGCCAACAAAATTACAACTGCCCTGTAAAATCCCTTTAGGTTGCAGCTACTAGTAATCAGTTTTGTTAGGACATGGTCACTTCGACGTGTTAGCCGCTGCTACACCTGATAAATAGTTAAAGAGAATTATTAAGTTCAGTTGTGTCTTTCGATTTTTATACCTTAACAATTACTACCATGTCAGGTGACGTCTTAAAGTAGTACATTGAGATTCTGATGTCAATCTGTACTGCGTAAAATGCATTTATATCGTATGAGATATATCTTTATCAAATAATCAGTGGCGAATTTTGTTTTATAAACAATGATTTATCTTTTGAAAGTTTGACCTATTATTGTGATGCTGAGTTTAAACACCCAAGTATGAAGTGACAGAACTCAAGATGCCTTTCATCCAAAAAACGCTGAGTAGGAGGGGGAGGATCAATGGGATAAATTATTAAAGAAATCTTGATGGTTTACTGCTGGTAATGTTCACTATTTTGTTTCAGCTACAAGTGTTGTATTTAATCGGTGCTATTGCTCTAATCTTGTATTTTTGTTGTAGTTTTCTCTTGTTGAAGAGGTTTTTGGTACTTGTGAGTTCACACTGGTATGTTGATTATTTTTTTAGTAACTTCTTACATTTTGAAATCAATTAGAGTTGACAAACTTTTCAATTTTATTTATTTAAGCAAGCGGGACGCAGGGTATAACAGTTTTCAACGTCAAAGATTATTTTCTTATTTGCTGTCATTTCTGTTTGATTTGGGTTTAATCTTCAGATCTAGTTAGGAAATATGGATAGGGTTATGTCATCATAGTAGGGTTTATATTATGAAATCAAAAATTTCTTCGTGATTTTTGATTAATTAAGTTTCCTTTCACCCTGACTTGTACAATAAATAGGTGACCAGGTGTTGTTGGTTGAAGCTAGTTATCATCATGTTCTTATGTTTTTGCTGACTGGTTCCGTAAATTAAATTTTCTTTTTATTCTTCAATAAGCGTTTCAAATTTTTTCCTGCCGAGTTTACGTTGTAATGTTTAGATTGGACGAGCGACTTGTCGAGTAAGTTGCGGGGGTTGTTTTTTCCAACAAGGGGGGGGGGAAATCATTTTTTCCCGGTGTGCGAAACCCTACAGATTGGGGTAAGTTTTCCTTTTCAACAAACTCCGAAAGGAATTGTTACTGAATTTGGTAAGTTTCTCTGTCCGGATTTTCTTAAATTTTAAAGTTTTGACTTCAGGTTTTGATTCTACAAACATCTTCAAAAATTTTGTTTTTACTTTAGAATCGCATTCTACATCAAAAAATAAGAAACATGTATCCTTTTAGTTTTTTGATATCTCCTCGGGAACATGGTCAAAATGGTCGCCGTAAGAACAAAATGGAGTTTGTTGTGGTTATGCCTTGCATTTCCAGATGTGTTGCTTCTGATGGAGTTTTTTGCCTTTAGCTTCTTGGTAACGGTGTTCAGAGAACCTTTAGAAGCCTTTAGAAGATTTCGTGGGAATTATGGACTTCTACGTGTGAATTTATTATTAACTCATCACCTCGTAACAAACTGCAATATCTCGAGGGTCTAATTGATATAAACGGTTCGCATAGTAAACGGTCCAGGAAGCCTGAGGCCACCTCCGCTTAGAGGATTTAGATACTAACATTTGCTTCCAGGGTTGCCTTATAATTTTTTAAATCTCGGATATGGAAATTTTCACCTGACATTATAACTTTGTTATAATAATTAATTAAACTGAACCCGGAACGTGAATTTGGAAGTGTGCTTTTGTAAATTGAGGTTGTTACAGTTGAGTCCGCCTCTGCATGCAGATCTGCATATCAGCGGGGAAGTCGTGGTAAGCTTTTTTTACTTCTCAATTCTCGATTCCGGGTGTAATATTGTTCATGTTCAAATTTAATTTTTTTCCTAGTTTGGAAATGTGAATAGAACACATATTTGTAAGTTTAACTTAACTGCACGACTTTCCTGTCTATATAACATATTTACGGAATTATCATTTTTCCCTAGATGAACTTCTTTATGCATTCCGTTTTTGGATCAGATTAAATGTGGCCGGTGTCCAACTTCAAGGCTTCTATTCTTCGTCGCAGTCCAGTTCATCCTGCGTTTGTGGCGCAAGTACACGATTGTAACATTTTCCTCGCTTCACGGCCTGGTGGACGTTTATTCCTTTAGGAGAAGATTAACTGATGGGCAGCTTCCTCAGTCACCGTCCACTACCAAGCTCTACCTTCATGACGTACAGGTGTGGATGTATAACACTGATCATTTGTATTCGCCACCGCCAATAATGCGACTAACCATCCATACTAACCACCAAGGGTTTACTTCTCTGTTCCAACATCAACCATACTGTGCAGTACTTACATACAAATATGTATGAAGCAGTAATGTTATATAAAAATAATTTTATTATGTTACAGAAATGAAGTTGCAAAAGCCACATCATCCAATAAAATGTATTAATTTCAATCTTTTATCCACAAGTGGCAACTGCCTATGACAGCCGACATTGTTCTTAACTTTAGGCGATCAAGAACAGTAAGAACACAAAAAATGCAAACTGTGTCTAAAAGTGAAATTGACAACCCACGTACCTCAACTAGGAAGAGTGATCTCATATTAGATATACCTCGACAAAGCCTACAACTCATGCAAGTATTACAACCGATTTCAACCGAAGATTAGAATTTTGCAATCGATGCCACATTCAAAACGAAGACGATCTACATTTCTAGAGGCATGTGTTGTAGTCTGACGAGTAGTGACAATCCACGCGAAATGCATGATGTGGAGTTTGGGCTGGAGGTATCGTTGTGCCGTATTTCTTCTACTTTGTAATGTTGTCAGACGTCACCATTCCAGAACTTAACAGTAACGAAGGAATACCATTGGTGTGGTAGCAATATGGAATCTCATCACATCTTGAGTCTTCAGTAGAATTTTAGACGGGACTTTCAAGCAATGGATAGATGATCAAGGTATTATTGAGTCGCCTAACCCCTCACCCTGTGATTTTTCTATGTGGAGTATTGCTAAGAATAAGGTACTCTTGCAAAAACCGAATAACTTGAGTGAACTGCGCTGACACATTCAAAACACCTTTAACAGCTTCAACATTATCAACATTTAAAACATTTGCACATCGGGTATAAGTCACCAAGGATATCATTTTGAACAATTTCTCTAACATTGTCATAATTCCCATGTAAAATCTCTGCTTAAGTACGTATAGTTTTTGATGATGTGTTAACTATTGCCGACCCACAACATCGTTGGCTGCCGCAATACACCAGCGCTGCAGCTCCTACTCCGTGCTAGCCTGAATTTTGTCAACGTTTGCTACTTTAACAAATACTCTGCACTGGTCTGGAGAGAATAAGAAGAGCCTCCTAGTACGATCATTGCTTATGTAAAAAAACGACTCTCATCATCTGTCATCTACATATTTACTTACATATATTATAAACATGATTTGCCAATACGCAGGGTTTTGAACTTTAGGTTTGGGTTTTCAGGTATTTTAGGGTTTGTGACAAGCAAGTTATCATAACTCTAAAAAGACAAAAGAACGTGTTGTCAGGTAAAATGCATTTATAAATTTAGAAACGAGACTTAACACATCGGTCGAGAAGATTAGCCAATTTTATTTGATCAAGTCGACCTACCAGATGGGGAAAAAGTAGAAAATCAAAATCTCTTAACTAGATGATAACTGATCTTTACACGCTAAGTAGATATTTGTCATTAATAGACAAATTCCACTTGCCAAAATTGTATTTAACATTACGTGGAAATTACAATTCTGATTCGTAAGCTATGTATTTTGTATGTGCAGTAAGTCAAAACTCTTAGTCCAAGGCCGCCAAACTAAGCTAGCTTCATTGTTTGATATTACATTTAAATCTTGCTCTGATACAATAAATTAACTTAACCTAACGAAAAAGTGTCTAAAAATAAATAAAAGGATGTTTCAATACGGCAAACCATTCAGTAATTTGGGAACTGAAGTTTTAAAGTACAAAATTCAAAAAGCATCTTTCAATAAAAGTGCCTGTTGAATCCACTTCACATTAATACCAACAACAAGACGCACGCAGCACTAACAAGCAACTCATTTTCTTGATTGACTATGATTGGTTGAGACAACAGTTTGAATTTCAAATTGCCTATTACACCGGGATTTAAGCGCATCAGTTAATATGCACCAACATACTTAAATAAGTTTAATTATGTAGATTATTTTAGGGTTATTTGAATTCTTCTCTTAATCTGCGTTCTTGAAATTTACTGTCATTTGCTGTAATATTACTGTTTCCTATTTTCTTAAGACTTGTACAAACTGCTTTAATTATGAAAATTCAGTTTTCATTTGTCTATCACGTGTTTACTCGGAGTTTAATTTATAAAATTAGTGTCATTACATGATTTAATGTCCGTTGAACTTCCTTTGCTATTATTTTTATCTTGCTTGGGTTTAAGCTTCTTCTACATACAAAAATTGTTTGGGAATTAATTTTATTATTCTTGTAAGGCAAAACAAGCAAAGCTTTATTGAATTCAAGATTAAAATATGCAAGCAAAGCAAATCTCTTGATTAATAAGAACTGTCATCTTCTTCTTAAGCAAAACTTATTTAACTATCTGTCGTGATTAAGACAAATAAAAGGAGGTTGAGATTAGTAAAGCTCTAAAAGTCTGTAAACGCATACTAGGATAGTTCTGACTTCTGACTTTTATGAAGTGTCTAGTCGCGATGTTCGTAGTTCAGGTTGCTGCATGTGTCCTTGAATTATTATTTCTTTGATCTAAACTAAAAACACGAAGAAATTTTGAAAACTTGTTATAAGACAGAACGACTGAAATTAATTTATTTCACAAGAGAAGAAAAGTCTGAAACAGTAAACCATGCCTTAGGTCATAACCAAGGGTTGCATGCCAGTCCCTAAAAAATTATTGATTTGACTATTCCTGTTTTCTTCTTCTAAAAACAAACTTTCAAAGAATAAATAAAAATGATTTCAAAACGTTATTATTGTCACACAGATAAAAGCATAGTCGATAACAAAATACAAATAAAATTAAAAATGTGAAGTACGAGCCCTAGTTGTAAACTTTTAGAAGGTTATCGCCTGCTTTCAGTTTTCTTCAATAGCTACAGAGTGCAATTCTGACCTCCTTCTGGTCTCGTCTCGTCTTACAAATTAAGGCCGATTATGATTTATGCGGAAAAAGCAAGACCAGATACAGCAAAATAAAGCTATAACTAGAAGTATGAAGATGAAACAAAGGATGAGGTAAGAAACATGTAAGATACAAATGCCATCAGACATGTGTGAAACAGAAAAAGAGAATTAAAAATTCACTTGCATATATATATAATGTTTGATAACTGGATCTGTAAACATTGTTATGAATGAAATCTTATGAGATGACGGTAGCAAGACTATTGGTTATCCAGAAAACAAAAGCAGGGTTTGAATGCCAGAGAAATTAGAATATGGTTGTCTTTGATCGGTCTGCTTTTTCATTTAAGTTAATTTAATTTTAATTGGCAATTCGTTAAAATAATTATAAAAAACTTAATGTAGAAAATTTGTTTAAATTAAATTTAAATAAAAAGGTAGCAGACTCAAAGAAATATTTTTGCTTCAGGCATTACTTACTTTTGAATTACGTAACTTATCGTAATATTAAAGTGCAGAATAAGACTTATCGACATTTCTAAACGCATTGATATTCCAATGATTTTTGTAAAACTTCCATTTTCGTATGGCTGTGCAGCTTACTTATTATAAGCTTAAAAAAAGTTCTTTTCTTAATCTTCTTCTACATTGTTTTGTATATCAGAAGCCTACAATAAAGAATTTTCATCCACATAACGTCACCACTGCGACTCGGTAAATTCAAAATCACGATCTGCCAATAGCACTATCACAAGAAATAAATATTCCACGTGATGATCATGCATAATATGATAAATTGTTATGCGCACTTCAACATCTGCAGGTAATTTGTCACTTATTCAGTGTAATCTAACATTTCAAATGGTCGAATAGAAGAACAATCATAGACTGAACGCTACCGATCTACTGTGCCCTTGTTTATAAAATCATCTGCAATCCAAATAGATCATTTTAAACAAAAGAAAGCTAAAATTAATTTCTATCAAATTAAACTAAGCGCGCTTTCATTATTTTGCTCAGGAAAAATTAAAAAACTTAAGAAAAAAATTGAAGAGCAACTTCATAACCCTATGGGCAATTCAAATTAACTTACAAGGGTAAGGCATCTTATGCCTCTCATCAATTGTGTGAATCTCATTGCAAATAGTAAAAAAGTGAGAATAAGACTTAGCCTTTTCAAAATATTTATTTTATTTGTGACTCCAGCATCTGAAGTAATTTTAAATGTCGGTAATGTAATTTTATGATTATTAAGAGAATCTCCAGGTACATTAAGGGTTGGTAGTTAGGTAAGATACTGTAGTAGATAAAATGTACTGAAGCTGCACAAAAAAAAAACACACACAAAGAATTAACAATAAATATTGATTTCAAATAACGACTTAATTTTTAAAATTTGCAGTAAACAAACAACATTATCATAAAAAGTATTAAATAAACAAAGAAAGTGGGAATATATACAGGGTGTCCTATTGCTACTTACACCCTTTGTAATAGAAAATAATTTTAAAGTAGAAAGAAGCCTCTTCACATAGAGGTTTTAGGCCTTTCCGTATACTAAATATCAGCAACACGTTTGAATTACAGCATTCGTTTCGCTCGGCTTGCAGGCGGATGTTTGGCAAAACATGAAAACTCAAATCACCTAATGACACAAAACAACAAATAACACCAACAAAACCAATATTAGCATATCTAAGCACAATAGGTGTTATGTGAACAAGCTTTGCTGCTACAATAGATATGTTAGTATATACACAAATAATCACACCAAAGTCTTTGGATTGTCCTTTATCTACCACAAGGTTTATGCCTAAAAACGAAGATTGAAATCCATAAAAATGAGGACGTCTCGTTCACAAATAAACCCAAAACAAAATTTATATAACAGGACTGGGCATCTTTTAGCAGAATAAACAAGGACCTGAAGGAATTCACCACAGTCATGGCAATAACGATCTGCGTTCAAGATATGTCGCAGAAGAACAATTGGTGCTTAAGTATCTAAGTCTAAACTAACATAGTGACAGTGTAATCTCACAAGGTTGACAGAACACAGCAGACTAAGTTTGATGTAGACACCAAGGCATCAGGGTATCTTTGGAAATGAAGCATCAGATCATCTGACAAACAACTAGAACAAGAAAAGTCTTTTGTATAGTTAAAACCTTGCAGACTTAGATTCTTTGATAAACCTTGTCTATCTAAATGGTAAAGCAAACTATACTGAAATGCACAATAGGTCTTATATTAGCCCACACTGTTTGGGGCTGGTAAGGTCCAGATTGGATCAGATAAGTAAATCTTCAAAACTCTGCAGCGATTATGATTTTGATCTCTTTTATTACGGATATTTACGGTAAATTACATATCCACGTTTCCTATAGGAGGTAGTTTAAAGATCAAGGCAGTTGGAAGATCTTCAGTTTCTATTCAGCAACCTTAGTAGCTTTTCCTTTGGAACACGTTGTGAATAAGCTCTAACCTTCATTTTCAAAACCGAAATTGTAGTGTAAGTTTCGGTGAAAGGCTTCACTACATGAAATTTTTTATGGCTGAATGACAGATCTGTTCACTTCCACCAGTGTCATAATTCTCTCTTTTTTACAATTCCTCTGAAACTTCATTTTTTCATCTTGTTGTCACACTAAAGTAAAGGGTTTTCCAATAAGAGGTGTTATTTTGATATTCAAAGAAAAGTGCCATTTTTTAATATAAATGATCGGATGTTTATTTCATTATAAAGAGGAAGGTATGCCGTTAATAGTGGAAAATAACATCAGGCAAATGACCACCACGACCACGCTTACAGGACAATATCCTTTTCATGAAATCTTCCATAACCAAATCGCAAAGTGGCTGCCCTATGTCCTCGATAGCCTCACGAATTCCATCTTTGAGGTCTTGAATCGACGCTGGGCTGTTGGCGTAGACCTTCTCTTTCACGTGGCCCCAAAGAAAGAAGTCGCAAGGTGTTAAATCACAAGATCTCGGTGGCCAATTGTGATCACCTCTTCGAGAGATAACACGGTCCGGAAACTTTTTCCGTAAAAGATCAATGGTTTCGTTGCTTGTGTGGCACGTAGCGCCGTCTTGTTGAAAGTAAACGTTGTCCAGATCAATACCATCCAATTCCGGCCATAAAAAATCGTTAATCATCTCTCGATAGCGCAATCCAGTCACCGTAACTGTTGCTCCAGCCTCATTTTCGAAAAAGTAAGGTCCAATGACTCCGCCGGACCATAAACCGCACCAAACAGTCACACGTTGAGGATAGAGAGACTTTTCAACAATAACTCTTGGATTTTCTGAGCCCCAGATCCGACAATTTTGCTTGTTGACGAAGCCACCGAGGTGGAAATGGGCCTCATCACTCAAGATGATTTTTCGATGGAATTCTGGATCATTTTCATGCATTTCAACGACCCAATCAGCAAAGACACGACGTTGTTGATGATCGGCCGGCTTGAGTTCTTGTGTTAACTGGACTTTATAAGCCTTAAGACCCAAATCTTTATGCAAAATACGGTGTAATGACGTTTGTGGAATGGCTAATTCCAAAGAACGACGAGGAATGGACAAACCTGGGTTTTCTTTAACACTTTCGGCTACAACAGCAATATTCTCGGCTGTTCTTGAGCGACGTGCACGGGTTTTATTCTTCACATCACTAACTTGTCCCAAGAGCTCGAATTTTTTCACCAATTTCTGTATTGCGGTCCGACAAGGTCTTTCACGGTGACCCAAAAATGTTCGAGTTTTACGAACCGTCTCTGCCAAATTTTCACCATTTTTATAGTGAATTTTAATAATTTCAATGCGTTGTTGAAGCGTGTATCGTTCCATATTTATTAATGGCGTAGTTTCTACTTGTCAAATGTCAAAAAATGATAGCTTCAAAAGTGACATCTACCGAAATAGCGGGCTATTCAAAATAACACCTCTTATTGGAAAACCCTTTAGTATTTGAACTTCTGCTTAATTTTAAATTTGGTAGATTCTCTTTAATTAGATCCAGTTGAGTTCTAATATTTCTTTTCCAGACTAATTCTGCTGGGCTAATATTAGTGATCGCATGTAGTGTTTGTTGTATTAAATTAAGAAGCGATATAATTTTACATTTAGGTCATTGGGCTTGTGTTCCACGGTTTGTTTTACAGTCTGCACGCCTGTTTCTGCTAACCCATTTGTACAGTCACTTTTTGATTTATTTGATTATTAATTAAAGCTTTTCTGCGAGAACTCTTATGTCATGGTCAATTCCTTTCTATCACACATAGCTGCTACCCAGTGATTTCATTCTGACAATCCAAAAATGTGATTGTTGTAGTTCATCGAATTAATATAGTCTTTAGTGTAAGACATTTGGTATAATCATACGAGTTTCTTTTAGTAAGCATCCATCTCGAATGATAATTTCTTGCGGATTAAATCTATTGGGTGAACACCTTTCATCTCTTACCGTCAAATATAACTCTTTAAGTTCAGGAATCTAAACAGCCTCTCTATGAATCTCTTTTTAAGAAACTGGTAAGTATTCAATTTGTTTAATATGAGATGTTCATCATTTTCCAGACATAATTTCTCATTTTTATTTTGAGTTGGTGCTCTTGATTAATAATTATCAGCGTTAGCATGTTATTCAGTCCTCCTGTACTCACTTATTTTGTAATCAAAAATTCATTAAGGAAGTTTGCAATGTAATAATCGAAGTGCTGATGTTGCTGGTAAGTTCTCATGAGGATGAAAAATGCTTACCAGTGGTTTGTTATCAGTTATTAAAATAAATTCTCTTCTATAGCAATACTGGAATAACTTTTTTAATCCCTAACTAGTAACAGTTCTTTCTCTAATCTGACTGTAGTTTTTCTCACAGATGTAACTGACCGTTTTTGTGTGACAACTCTAGACTATTGGGTAAAGCATCGGTTGCTAAGTAGTACAGATAACGTAGGCAGAGTTAACTCGTTTAATTTTCTGAAATACTTCTTCATACTTTCTATTCCACTTGAAAGGTATATTTTTCAAGGTAAAGGTTGCAGTTTTGATGATAACTTGAATAGAAATTTCTGATAGTTTAAAGTAGATACGTAGTTAAGTGTTCGGTTTAGGTTAAAGTGAGACTCAAATAATCAACACTAGAACAATAAAGGGGACACCCTGTGTAAGAAATTGTTATGGCTTGATGAGCCAAATGAACCGTAAAAACGAGTTCATGTCTAGTAAATAGTAATCAAAAATGATAGTTGAACTTTGACATTTTCAGATCGATTCCGAAATGATGTTTTGCTTTAAAATAAGTTTTTAGTTTTATAGTAAAATATTTCCTTAAAGGGTTAACAGTATTAAGTTAATTTTAATTAATAAAAACTACCATCAGCCAATGTACTACATAGATAAAACAATATCAAATATATTATTAAATGGTGTTACACTTATGGTGTAAATATTTTTAAATACGACAAGATAATTGAGCTTGATAATATTAAATTAAAAACCATTAATCAATCATAGCAACAAAGATAAAAGAAATAACTATTTACAAGTTGAATGAATGAAGAAGGGAATTAATTTTTCTTCACTATAATTTGCGAACAGCCTTTATATGAATGTGTAGATTCTCTTTTTTTGTCCTTTATATTAAGTGTTGCATTTACAGCTTCCGTATTCCATTATGACTTAAACAGTCTCATCCTTCCTTTTCAGCAATTTAAAACGTTTACAGAAAATGGTACAAAATTTACCAATTTTCTGACGTTTATTAAATCTTGAAGGTATCAAATTGTTTCATTTACAAATGATATGAACGATAAAGAATAATTCTCACAGTCTCCAGGCTTTGTTATTGTAGTCTTCATATTTACATAATTATCTTTATTAGTTTGATCACAAACGATTTACATTGCAAGACTAAATATTTAAATAATTTAATTGTCGTCACATTATTTATAACTATTTTACCAACAATAAGCAGAAAGCAATATAAGATGACGTTTGTTTCACTTTAAAATGTGCATCTAATCTTTTTATGCTATGAGTAACAGATAAATTTTCATTTGTTTTTGTATGCTTTTTTGTTAAATGAGAAACAAACTGTACCTATGTACCTTACCAATTAATACATAGCATCTTTGAGGACATTTTCAGTGATATAGCTCTCTCTCATTTTTATACGAAATGTACGCCTTTAATTGTTTTAGAAATAAATCTAAGTTCTTTGTTACTACAACTAAGATAATTATTATTGAATCTAGTTACACATAAAATTAATACTCGGGAGTTCGGGGCGCATATTCATATTGATAATAATTAATTAAAAGCCAGTTTACTGCTTAATTTATTTTTTACAAATCTGTACTATCAGACACTTGAATGATAAAAGTAGAACATGTGAATCAATGAGCAATAATAATTACATAATTATCTCTAACTAAGATTTCCTTATTTTTTTATTGTGGAAAAAACAAATTATTTATGAGTTTTCGTTTCTTTTTTTTGTCTACTGTTCAAATATGATGCATTTGTTTTGTTGTTCTTGTTACTGGATTGATCTGGCGGTTAATATAAATTAAGACAGTTTCTGGTTTCTTTAAACATATTGCACGCATAGTCAAATTGCTTTTACCAACTGAGTTATAATTTATAAACATAACAAAAGGGTCACATGTTGATAAAGAGGTAAATAGTCTAAATATTTTGACTAACAATGATCAATATCTATAAAACAGCACATGAGAAATCTTTCAACAAGAGCATGTGATTTTGATCGGTAGGTTTTTAAAAAGAATATACAGGGTGCTCGAGTGTGACATTTTTAACAAAGGAATCTCGCTTATTTTTAAACTATCATCAAGTTCAATTTTCTCTTATGGATCCACTGTGCTAGAACCTTACCAATTAATACATAGCATCTTTGAGGACATTTTCAGTGATATAGCTCTCTCTCATTTTTATACTTTAGACCTGTAGTACCTTAACACATCTTTATCAAGACGAGACACCGATTGGCATAATAAAAACTAAATCTTTCCATTTAACAAATGAAGGTCAATGTTGTTTCCGGTTTAACAAGTTTTTTCTACGCCCGTGTCAAAAATATTACTTTTGGGCACTAGTGTTTAAAAAGATCTCTTTTGACACCAAAAAAGGTATCAAAAAGTTGTTTTTGACCAATCTTTGCACTCATTTCATTGCACTTTCGCATTCGTGCAGAAAATTGCTCTTTTGGCTTTTGTTACACAATATACTGTTTTGATTTTCCAAGTTCCATTAAACTTCAAAAATATTCTCTCTATTGCTCGATGAACCAACAGCAAAGAGTCTTTTTGGGCCGCACCTTGCCTAATCAATATTTCCTTTCTATTTTTATTTGACAAGTTGTTTTTGAGAAATTATCTTTTCGTCTTTACATCCATTGCAGAACAAAACGTATTTTTGGTGAGAATTAATCTTGGCAAGAGAAGACGAACTTTCCACTTTTATCGTAACAATCACAGTATTCAAGTGGCATCCTTTTTATCGGATGGGTGTTGTAGCAGAGCTGTTCATAGATTTAATTGCTTCTACCTGTCTTTACTCTTTAAAAATTATTTTTACAAAAAGTATGAATGATCAAAATCAATAAAACTATCAGACCTTTGATCAGCTAATAATAATAATCGACATTTTCTAATTTAGATCAAAAAAAGCATGATCATATTTGCTCCTAGATGGTCTAAAAAACATATTTTGGCGGAAACAGAATCAAAAAAGAAAAATAACTAATAGCTAGGCGAGTCCTAAGAGCTACCCGTTAATAAGAAATAATTAATTTCTTAGAGCAAAAACTAACATTTCTCCAAACTAGTATTTGTCCAACTGTAATGCATACAATTAGTACTTCAGCAAGAGAATCTTGAACTCAATCTAGCCTACAGTGGTCTTTTCTGGTTTTGGACCAAGATGAAAATCTTTATACTCAAGACAATGGTAGTTTAAGCAGAAGCATTTACTGTATTGATTTGTGTACCTACCATATGAAAAGATTTAGAAGACGTAGGTCTCAATTTTACACCAAAAAGGTACTTTCAAGTAACTTTGCAAGTCAAATTCATTGTCGAAAGCAAAATTTAGCTCCCGTTTTTGTTGCCTTTGTTGTCTTTGCTTTGGAGTTGTAAGCAAAAATTTAAAATCTTAATGTTCTAGATAGTACCGCCATTCTTTTCCTGTTGAAATATTGAAAACAGTTATCAGAAGTTTTCATAGGGTCATTAGCAGGAAAACTACGAAAATCCATAGTAACCGTTTTCATTATTTAGAAAGAAAAGAATGGTAGCATTTTTGAGAAAATAAGAAATTCTTGCTTATAATTCTAAAACAAAAGACGAACGCTAAATCTTATTTTTATCAAAGAATCTGATTTAAAAAGTTAAGACAGTATGATGCAAACCCCATCGTTTTATCCTTAAAATAATTTCGAGATCCCATGAGTACATTAAAAATGCGAAAGTTCTCAATGAAAATTCCACAAATTATCGCGAACATTTACCAAAACGAAAATATTTGTTTCAAAGGCAACAAATACTATTACGCTAATCTCAGAAATATTCGTTTGGTAACATCCATTTATAACAGTACTAGCTCTGAGTGATAGATTTGGCGCTTGATAACTCCAGTCACAAATTCCAAAAATTCTATCCAAAAGTAATTGATGAAGCTGATGTTTTCTAACGATTCCTTAAGAAAATTGTTGTCTGTTGTCTCAGAAACGAAACACAATAGAATTTACGTTGATAGGAATTTTTATGTTTTGGCCAGTAAGACTATCGGCTCCTTGATCTTCCGCTAAGCTTTGCAGGTCTTTGTCTATATTTCACGTACTTGGAAAAATGCAATTAAATAAATTGATCATTACTTTTTGTAACAAAACTCTTTGTTGTTTTTGGTTTACCTTTCTAGATCTTATTTTTCGTTACCAAAGGCTGTTCGAACGATTTTTATAGAGAGAAAATTGCACGCCTTACATATTATTAAATGATGGTTGTATGCCAAACTGCTTTGTAAACATCTTTATCACGAGACCTAACTTTAAAGATTGCATTAGTTTCTAGATGGGGTCTTTCAGAGTTTTAGAAACAGTATATACCAAGAAGCATTTACTGAAGCTAAATAAAAAAAATTTTGTCTAGACCAGTGTAAGTAACTTGGTACCATTTGACGTTATTGTCTAGAAAAGTTTGCACTCCTGAGTCCAGTCGTTCTAAAACCTTTTACAAGAAGATTCTTTGCTGGCAGATTTCTTGCATAGATTCTTATTCAGCTGTTAGAAATAGTACCTATAAAGAAAGACCTCGTGATTTTCTAGCGGGCTGAACATCTTAAAACCCGCAAAAGAGATCAAAAATTATATTTTTGGAAATATTTCAAAAACGGACATATTCCCGTTTCCAGTCTTGAAGTTTAATTAAACGTTTCCAGGGTGCAAACTGCGTTTTTATCGCTCTAGGACGTTCTTAACTAGTTTAATACCCGATTAATGTAAAATTAATTTTTTTTTCTGGCCGTACATAAAATTTTGTACTGGCGTAAAATGTGTTTAACACCGTCTTGTGTGGTTGTGAGACTTGGCTGCGTTACGTCTTATAATCTCTGCAACTCTGGCGCTAAACGTACATGTTACGTCCTTGATGCGTAAATAACTACTGAAGTACCAAAAACACTATGAATAGTTTTGCGTTCGGTTCAAGATGATTAATCGAGACTGCAAAATGCACTTATGCACTATTACTGACTCTCGTTCTAGGGCAGTAAGTTCTACTTACTGCTCTCGTATGGAGGTAGTAATGTCTATATTATAGGCGAGGAAAAAAAATAAGAGCCTGAACAAATTCAAATTCAACTTACCGTTAACGGTAAAGTCACGTTGACCAATAGGGTAAAATTTTAGCGAGCATGTGGCATTTAAAGAGTTTGAGCAAACGACCGACAATATACCACCGTTAATATAATTCTTAATAAGAAATCAAAAAAGAGTTAAGAAAACTTACAAATGGGAAAAAAGATAGAAAGCTAGCAAAAACGAAATATTCTTGTGAATCTGGATTAGAGAAATGTATAAATGTTTTGAAGGGCCCTCTATTGCCTATTGCCTAAATTGGTCGAGGGAAAGAAACAGTTCTCGAAGCTAATAAACGGAAGAATGTACCTACTTAAGTGTTGACAAGTGTTTGGGTATCAACATAACCTAAAGTACTGAAAAAACGTTAACAACCGTTACAATGATATTGACAAGCACAAACATAATTAGTATCAACCAAATAGGTAGGTCATTAACCTAATAAGTCAAAACAGTCTTAGAAACAGTCCAAAAACAGATATTATTCTACTAATACGCAGCAAATTGCAAAATTAACCTTTTTCATTAAACATTTTAAAAATTCATTCATTCTAGTTTCAGTTATTCAGTTAAATAGTATAGTTTGATTACCGTTTACGTATCCAAGTACATTCTTTCGATAAAAGTATTTTTTCTTTCTCAAGAATTTATAATACTTGTCAAGTTTGGAACTTAGTCTTTCAATCAGTTTTGTGTGTTAATTCATATTGTTTGTAAACACATTCTTTTTAGAATTTGAATGTCAGCTGTATTGTTAGAACTTTGAAGAATCGGAAGACCTACTATTTGACATTGCCCTAAAAGGTAAGTAACAATTTGTCTTCTATTATTATTATTGTTTTGTAATGAAACCTAAGCTATTATCATCTAATAAAGCTAACTAAATACAAGAGATAGCTAGCACTCAGTGTTTGTTTGATGATTTACTCTAAACATACCTATATGGAGCATCTTTGAGAACCTTACAAAATGTAACGATGTAATTCGCAGCCATTTTATACCGGGGGCACCAGTATGGTGCATGGACCGACATAAAAAAATAAAGATATTAAAGCAAAAAGAATTTTGCAGGAAAAGTGTTTACTTTTCTATGTATGTATATCGACAAGCTTGACTGAATATCTTAATATCAGTTTTGGAACACTCAGTATAGTCAGTTATCCTAATACATGCTTATATAAAATATTGTTTGAGATCATCTGATTAAATTAATAATATCAATTTATTTAGTATGTGTCTTACCCCTTAATAGAGCGCCGGAAATTGCGTGACGTCACTGCAGTAATTGAAGACGGTGGCGAATTACTCAATTGCAAGATAATAGTTTTAACGTCTGGTGATAGATCATATGTGTTTGTCCCTTGACCACAAAATAAATAAATCTAAAACACTCAAGATTAACTGTAACGCGAGGACAATTATTTAAAAACAAATTGCGAATAATCTGTATATCTCTTCAATTTAACATCATGTTTAGAGTTTGTACCAATGGCACAATTCGTAAACATATTAAAAGTTATTTTTTATCAGTATTAGATAACATCATTTTTATTCTTTAACATGGAAATTCAATTAGCTTCGATTATTTTTGTAAGCACTTCCTAATAATAACAAAAGTTAAAGTTTAAAAATTAACAAATGAAAAAAAATTGTTAAATTATCTTAGTAGGCACTTATTAATGTCGAACAAAATAATCATTTCCCGTGCGAGTTTTTAATTTTCACGCCTCATCATAATCAAATCAAGTTTACGATTATCGCGCGCTTATACGCTTACCGCTAAGACGGCGACACTGTGACTGCCAAGATATGCCACATATGATTATGAAAAGTAAACTTGTTTGCGTAATGAAGATCGCCCTTCCACATTATTGTTTTTACTGCTGTGCGTTGTAATTTCAATGTAGTAAATTAAATGCCTCAGGTTTATTTAAATTGCGTATTAATTAGATTTCTAATAAAACATTCGGATATTTACATAAATTAAGTTTAATTCAATTCTTTTTTAAAACAACACCAAAGCGCAAAGTAGATGAGGATGGTATGAAAAAAATGCGTTACAGCTAATAGAATTTGGTCCATTTTCCTCTCCCAGTGAGGTTCGATAATTAAAACAAATGAAAATCTGACAAGATCATAACGGATACTTTAAAACAAGTTATTTGTGACTCACTGCGATTAGGATTAGTAGAAACCTACAGTTAGTCTATTGTTTTTTTTTTAATTTTCAACCCAAGTTGATACCTATCAAAACTAAATGCATCCATAGCATCAATTTAATAAATTACAATAAAATAAACTGCAAAGTCAATATTATTTGTAAACAATTGACTGGCTATTAGAAAAAAATTGCTCCACTTACTTCTTGGTGCTTTGCTTCTTTTCTTTCTCAAAGACATTCTAGATAATATCTACTAATATTAAAATCTTCAATTTTTTAAGTTAAATACCACTGCGATAAACAAAAGTAAAAAAAATGATAAAGGTAATCTTTTCCGTTATCCAAATTTCGGTACTGATATACAAATACTCTCAGCACGCAAAATGATGTCGAATACACATAATTAATTCGATGTGTTCTGTAACCGATGACGAATTCGATTAAATGAAGTCATAAAAACGTTGCTTCTGTTCCGTATCTTTCACGTGGTTAAATATAAAGCATATTTGAAGTTATTTGTTATAGTAGGATATCAAAAAGACATGTACTTCATCATTAAATAACGTCCTTTTCAAGTCTTGATATGATGTCTTTGAGCTGTGATACTCTGATGTCTTTTAAAACGTGAATGTGATGTGACCAATCACTAATCAATCACTTGAATTAGACTTCGCTCTGCTTGCTGGGCCTTTATTTCGAATTTTCATGCCAATAATTGATTATTATAGAGAAACTTTGAAAATAATTGATCCATTGAGTTGCAGCAGTTGCGTATTCCAAAAGATTAGCAAAACGTTCTACAGGTTGCGCACAAGTATTGGCGCGCCAGTCTTCTTTTCTACTTAATTAGAATGAGAATTCATGCCTTAGAACTGCTGTCCAATTCATGTCGTTAAAGAACTAGTTTTAAATGGTAGCATTACAAATATTTTGAGCTCAATAAAATATTTGTGGAGATTAGAAAATTTAAAATTATAAATCATACTTCTATTGGACAGCACTACTCTGCATAGTAGGAGGGCATGCTGCAACTGCAGTAAGATTTCCCAAATGTGTGCTTACACAACTCCAACATCTGAACCTATCATACAAAATAACTGCCATGCCGTACTGAAAAATTATTTGATAAACCATCATGTCGTCGCGTATACACAACAACTACTACCTGCATTCTATGCATGGCTCCTTATTAGAAGAAAAAAAAAACAAAAAGAAGCATGACTCTACACACAGAAGTTCAGTATTCTTTGAGTGTACACATCGGCAGCTACATGCAGTTTGACTACTACCCATGGTAAACTAGAAACAAGACTTCTACTACTCACTCAAGCACTCAGACGCCGAGTCCAGAGTCAATGGGAAACCCCTTCACGTCCAGTATAAACTATCTGCGAAAGGACCATTATATCCATCTTCAAACATGGCATTTAACGGTCTGTTGCTCCATTACTGGGACATACCGCTTAGTTTCAGCCGAAGCAGTAGGCGTTTTTGTAGGACAACCCAGAACATATTTGGTACTACAAGAAAAACTCATCCTTATTATCCACGGGAATAACTAGTGACCACAGTCGCCCATTCCAATCGAAAAAAGCGACGCCAGCTTATGCTCAATCTTACTATTGCAACTTTGGCAACATTGTCTGTTTTACCGAGAACAACAATTCGAGTCAGGACTCATCAATTCCTTTCACGGAATTGGTACCATCCCCAGCCTGCACCAGGCTCTAGATGATCCACTGTACCAGTGTTCACAATACGTTCAATATCGAAATGGCCACCAATCCTCCAGAAACTAGCAGAAGTAGCTTCAACGCAGCAAGCGACTGCAGACACCTTAATCCAGTTCGCCGTGCCCAAACAGCAGCCACGACAACCCTAATCTAAAGACTAAAGCAGCATAAAATAGAGGGAGCAGGCAAGCCAAAAATCTGATTTCATTAATATACCCAGAAAGTAGCCAACGCATATGATTGTATCTCTCAATCGCGACAGGAAGTAGTGATGTGTAGTACAGTACCAGTGGTAGTACCAAAGACACCAAAATATTACTAAAAATAGTAAGTGAAGAAATACAGACTTAACATATTCTCACTCAATACTTATAAGTCAACAGTTTGTTTACAACTAAGTTTGTTAGACTATCAGAACATCCAAACAACAATAGCCAATTCTTTTGAGACCCGAAAAGACTAGTTGACTCAAACAGTTTAGATCATAGGTCCAAAAACGGGTCGACTTGAAAAGTCTTATGTAGATTGGAAAAACCGGTGCTGTTCCGAAATAATAATAAAGTTCTAAGCTATACCGTGACAGCTGGTTTAGCTAATTCAAGTCTTATTCGTGAATTTCTACCATTAATGTCAACTGCTGACTTAATAGTATACATAACTCGTTTCTAAGTCAGATCGGCTACAAATAGTTCATGTGCAGAAAATCGAGTATTCGTTGTAGCAGCTAACTATTCTGTAGATGTTCAATTGCACTAAAGTGACTAACCGTCTCGGCTTTACTCGATTTGTTTTTGCTTTTGCATCAAAGCCTCCGTGCAAAGTAGAACCAATTATAATAAAATTTGTCAGAAATTATCTTTAGGCAGTCTTGCATGGTTTATGTTAAACAGGTAACGTGCCTATTGCATTAGTGATAATTATTATTCTAACCACCTTAATACAACCCTGCATCCCTTCTATAATATTCGATGTAGAATCAAGTATTTTACGCTCCTTAGAATAGCACCAGAAAAAATATCAAAGAACATCTAGACGTTTGTTTAGGATAGACATACCCACGAACAATCTCTCTCCTTTCTACACCAGGGTGTATTGCAGTGTGGCAGATGGGCATCTGGCCGTGAAAGTAAGTAATCGAAGGCGGCCGTCTTTTTAGGTATTAATCTCCACTTCAGTCATCAAGTGGTAAATTCTGAAGTGGAATGACAGAGAATGACAGGCACAAGAACGTGCAGCAGACCTTTTGCTTCTTCTTCTTCTTCTTCTTCTTGCTAAGTAGGCTAAAGTATGTCTAAAAATCAACTAACTTGTAATATTATTTATTGAATTTCTTTGGATGTACATATCCAGCATTCTTTCCACCTTTTTGGAGGTTTCTCTTTTTCCATCTATTTGTTCCATGTTTTCTTCTACCTCTAATAAAGTTTGTTATATCTTGTATGTTACATATTTCTCTTATTTCCTCACTTCGTATTCTACTGTACAATGTTTTTCCTTGTATTACTCGTAATATTTTCATTTCGCTAGTATTTACTATCTGTTTTGTCTTTGTGGTGTTTGTCTTTCTTTCTTTCATTATGTATTTATCTCTCCATACCATATTTCTCAAACATTCTGATATTCGTGAAGCTTTATTTATCTGAGTCTTAACTTCCTCGTTTAAATTGTTATTCTTGTTTACAATTTGTACTATTAATTTACCCTCTACCTCTAGTTTGCATTTGATTCCTTCTCTAGATATTATCATGCGTTTCGTTTTCTCTGTATTTATTGTCATTTTGAATATTTTAACAGTGATACTAAACTGGTAAAGAAATCTTTGTAAATCGTCTTCACTACTAGCAAGAACAACGGCATCATATGCAAAGCTAAAGGTAAGCCAAGTAAAAAAATCATACATAATCCTCATACTAAACCAAATTAAAAATTATAACCCCAGAAATTAAAATTAAAAAAGAAAACAAAATGATAGCCAGCCTAACCTCATAAGAAAAAGTATGAGCATTCACGCTAGCATTTGTCATTTTGTAATCTATAATTTCTGCACAGCAGACCTGATGGTGGATAATGGTTATTGTTGATGAAAAGCTCACACAAAGCAGACGCCACGAAATCGATATTGCTTAGTAGACGGTTTGCTCGGTCGCGGTGACCTGGACCTCGGGGCCCGAGCGAAATCTAGTCGAGTTTGGATATGGTGCAGTGAGCGTTGACAGACGTGGAGGTGGTTTCGGTGGTTGCAACAGTAATCGTAATCTTGATTCAATTGGCGACCGAAGTGAATGGTAAGGCAGCTTGCAGGCCAGGGACTCGGATAGACTTGAATGGTGGTGATGAATGATGGATGACTGACTGACTGCTCATCGTCAGTACCAAGCTGCAAAAAAGGTTGAGGCTATTCTAAGAAGACTTATTTTACTTTTCAAATAGGATGCGTTGTGTAGATTGTTGGCAGGGAAACGAGACATCGGTGCCTAGTCGGCGGGAAAACCACTTCGATGGTGAGTGTCTGAAGCATCGTTTCAAGAATCCGTAATGTTGTCGGTGATGTAAGAAATACCAAAGAACATCTAGCCAGCGCGACGTAACAGTAACGGATCCTGGCTTGAGATATTTAAAACTAGATCAGAACACTGTACGAACAGGACAATGGTGGCAAAAAACGGTATTCTACTATTCAGACCCATACCAATCGGCCGGAGTAATGGAGAGTAGTGTCGGACGTTAAACAAATAGTGCTGGCTTGTATTGTGGAACTTTGGTGGCTTGCATTGCAGAACCAACCTGGAGAGCGTAGAAGTCTGGCTGTAGATGGCCTACGCCACCATAGCTTCCTCCATACCATACCTCCGGTCAGAGTGACGGGTCGCTATTTAGGCAGGAATGGAAATGATAGAAGTACCTTACCAACACGTCTTTACTCTTTTGCACAACAGCAGATCCTGTTGGCCGTGTGCAGAGTCAGCTCATAGTAGTATAGCAAGCTTAATAAATCTGGTAGGTGAAGAAGCATCTCTATTTGATTATTGAGCATCTAGTCTGATCCATTTCTTTCCTGTTATTACGTGGCATTTTGATTTTCGGCTTTAAGGGAGGTTCCTAAATAACATCAATCAGTCATAGACGGCAGGATGTGATTTGAGAACTATTCCGACTCGTTGTTTGATTGGAATTTGCAATTTCATCAATAAAAGATCAATGTAAAGCCACTGCAGATTCCCAAATAAATTAAACATTTCAAGAAAGGACCTATAGAAGATTATTATCTTTGATTAATATGAATTTTAGTAAGCTTGTTTTACCATTATTGATCTTAACCGCGAAGTGTTCCTATAGTTTAGTGTGGTCGCTTTACAGCACGTTCAACGACAGAAACGGCACTTTTTAATGCTACACTAATTATTTTTATCATCATTATCAAAGATGGATTTTCTACATCGGTATAATCTTAACGACAAAATGGTAATTTATTCTTGAAACTCTTGAAAGAATTTATTTAATATATGGAATAAACCTTTTCCATACAAACAAAAAAGTATCTTACTAAAATATGTTAGCGTACTAACACATTTTTTGGACATGATATACAAGAAGGTCACAATAGATACTTAATGTTTTTATAAAAAAGAGTAACAAAAACACGCAAAAAAGTCTAAATTACAACAAAATTTGCTACCACAGAAAAAACTTATCAATACGATACTCACGTTTTACATTTCAAGGATTTTTACATGTTGGTTCTAATTCCTTTTTAACTATATATTTTAGGTTATATCATTAGCAACATTAGTATTAACTGTGTAATAAGATCAACAAGTTTACGCAATCACTTCAGTCAATATGTGTTTGTAATTTACACCTCTTAATGTAATAGACACGCAAATCTTTAATAAAGTAACAAATTTCACATAATTTGTAAAATCCAGATTCTTATTAAGTATGACGGTTTTTAAAGTTTTAGTAATTCTTTGACAACACTCTAATATGAGTAAGATTATTAGATAATTTTTACGTTAGTTACACTTTAAGGACGTCTAAAAATGTTTTTTTATTATTGTGTTATTTTACAAGGTACCATAATCTTCTAAAGCTACAATTACCCAAATTCTAATTGAAGCAATGTTTTGATATCAGCACAAATTATTCATAATTTAGATAAGCAGTAATTTTTGGCACCTACTTTATATTTAGCTTTAAAACCAGATTTACTTGATTCGATAAACGAGATCAAAATGCCTTTAAAGTGCACGTGGGTGACCACGGAGGTGTGCATGTACACATTTGTGTTCATGACATCTGCATCGTTGCTAATTTCTCTTACTATGTTTATTTTAGACAAGACTGTTTTACAAAGAAGAAAAGTTGTTAAATGTTTTTTTCGTGATACTTAATATCATCATTATTGTGTTACAGTTTATACAATATTGAATTGAAAACTGCACCAATAATAATATAGTAAACCTTTCTTTGATCAAGCTATCTCCTTAGAAATCGGCCAAGTTCTCAAGTGGCAAGTATGCATGTTAGATTCTCAGAATAATAGTTATGCCAGGTAAAAAATTTATTTTTTCTGAAATTGACTTGATGTCAAAATATTTATTATATAAATATTTTAAAAATACAAATTGTAATGCAATACCAAAGCTACAATATAAAAAAGGCACCCATCCTCTTTTTTACTGATCTCTTCTTTTTTCCTTTTTATTATCCAGTTTCACTTAGTTCCTCGAAGCTTCTTCTCCACTTAATAGTGTTTGGTTTAGTTATGGCACAATTTTATTGCGTACTAGTGGCCGGGTAGTTATTAGAGTTGGAGATATTACTATTTCGGTAACCCCGGTTGTATTTAATCAACGAGAGTATGTTCTTACTGTTTGCAATTTTCCGTAACTTGGTTCTTCTTGGTCATTTGAGGATACTTTTCCTTTTCAGTAATTTCGTTTCTGTTCTGTTCACAGGAGTACTTGCTTATTATTCTTCTGCATTTTGGCTGTGCTTGGTTTGTTTGGTTTGTCGGTGCTACTCTTTATATTTTTGTCTTTACTCTTTGTAAGAATAACTTAATGTATTCTAGCTATTTAGACTCATTATTATTTATAATGAAATCTATCCTAGGAATGCAGATGAAAAAAATCTGATTTGGGCTGTGAATCAGGTCTTATAAATCCATATAGCACCGGCTGTCCAATACATTTACTGTTCAAAATCAGTCAAGACATCCATGGATGTAAAGTAGACGTTTTTCAGACAACCGTTAACGGACGTCCACCGGATATCTTATTTTGACCATGTGTAAATTACCTCCAAATTACGTCCAGTAACGGATGTCATATAACATCTTCCCGTGTGTAAAGTCTACCTCAGGGATCTTTAATTGAAATATGATGTAAGTATAGAAATTAGAGTCATAAGAACAACAATGCAGTTGGAAATACAAAACAATAGTTTGTAATACTTAATAAATCTTCTACAGAATTCAAACAATTCATGTTTCCATACTTGCATTTAGTATCAGTGATGTTGCAATGATATGGGTAGAGTAATGATGATATTTTTAACCAATTTTGAAAATTACTTTATCTTATTTGCTTGGAACCACGTTAGACTTTAATTCATAAAATAACAAAACCATTGAGCGCATTGTTTAATAAACATTGTTAAATATTGACGGAAGAAATATTTTTTCTAACTAAGCAATTTTGCGAAAAATTAATTTACTTGATCATCTGTGACTTTTTCAATCACCATAGACCTATACAACTGTATATGATGCAAGCATTAAAAGTATCTCATGGTCGTTGTAGATTGATTAGAAAAGATTGTCTAATAATAAAAATATTTCAATTAACTATACAAACCAAATTGTGTTTTTTGTTTAAATGAAATAATTGAGGCAATCCTTCTAGTTAATCTAACTAACAACTTGTAGGGTTCGTTCACGTGACGTTTTCAAGTCAGTTGTGGTATGTAAATAAAGGTTTTACGTGCAATTGAAAGTAAATGACCCACTGTAGATAATGTAAATTTAATGGTTTACTTTCAATTGCTCCCAATAGTACCTTTGTTTACCCACCAAAGCAATCACATGCTGGACGGGCTGTATTTGATCTATGACCTACAGAGTTGCGTTCAGAAATTACACACTGGGTGTGAGTGTGCACGTCCAAGGCGTTCAGAAATTAAAAGATTATTACCGGGCGTTCTATATTAACTGTTTAGAAATTCATCAGTTTGGGCGCACACTAAGCGCACTGGTATGCTTGGTGTATAAAGAGAAGGGGTACGTCAAAATTCATCTGCGTGAGGTTCTCGATCATACATATTGGCGTATTCACAATTTTGACGGCCACCTTGAGGTTTATACATAAAACACGTTCAGGAAGGTTTAACATACCGGGACGTGTTTTCGGTGACACACCATTTCTGAATGCAACTCTGGGATTATTAGGGATGTACGATATCGTGATTGTTCAATTACTTGGTGAACCGTGACCGTTATCTGTTACTATCCGTGATTGTGACATCGAAGCTGTAGCATATATGAAAGTTTCTGTAATATCAACGAACAAGTAATAAATAAACAAATGAGGTTGAAATTGAGATTTAAAATTTAAACAAGAGACAGCGATGTTAAAACTAAAGGCAGGGTCGAGAATACTCGATATTAGACATAGTTGTTGATTCGTGAGATCGTGGTTACATAAAATCATGGAATTCCTTCACTATTAGGTCACAGCGACCTATCAGCATCGTTATTGTCCGTGACCAAATTAACGTGACGTGAAATATTGCACATCCCCAGAGGTTATAGACGTGTTTAGTGATGACGTCACGAAACACAAAAATTCAAATGTTGATTCCAAACAAAACTAATCTCTTAGCAACGGTAGTTACGGACAGCCCACGTTGTGTATGTTAACCAATAACTACGTTAGTTACATCCTAGCAACCAAATTTGTTTAGAATCAATCAGGCCGCGTGACATCACACTAAACACGTCTATTCCAATGTAAGAATTTAACTCCAGTACCAACAGAAATTCGTTGTATTGTTCTAGTTAGTACACAAATTAAATAAAAATCAGATGTTTAACTTCGACAGGTTTTTGGATTCTATCGCTCTCTTTTCAAGCAACTTCCAGAGCTTGCGATTTTGACATGTACTGCGCAAGCAGCACAGCGTGGTATGCACTTTTCATAAAACGCGCGTGAAAGAGTAGGCGTGGTAAACTCTCAGAGCTGCAAATGTAAACGCACAGAGACAAAAAATGGGAACATTGGTGATATAGGGAGTGAAATATCTGACTTTTATTTAATCTGTGTTAGTAGGTCCATATGCAACTCTTGCAATTGTGGCTTCCCATATTTAGATGAACTGCAAGCTAGGACTATGGTAACTTTTCCTGAGCAATTTGAATAGCTAGCATTAAATCAATTCAATATCTATTTTAGAAGTACCAAGTAATAATTCACTGTAATTCATTCACGCACTTTAAACAGTTTGAGATCATTTTCCATCCATGTAACATTCCCAATTGTACATATATTGTAGCAATCTGGTTGCACTTTTGATTTCACTTTAAACTTTTTATTTAAATTTTTGATCAAAACTTTATTGTAAAAAAATTCAACAAAACACTCACATTACTTTTAGCAAAGGTAGTCTTATTTACTAAACAATGTTTATGCCAAGAGCAAGAAAAGTTCAAAACCACCTGACTAATAACTTTGTGGGATACTGCCATGTTACTTCGGATGTTGAGAGCACTCCAGCATATTAATATTATATGTATTATACAAGCTGGTACAATACTTGAAATTGAATTCTAGCAATATTAGTGCTCTAAGGTCTGCCAAAAGTGTTGCCTATATTAAAGTGCATCTCATAGTTTTAAACATTTTTAGTTTTCTCTTGGTCTGTTTTAAGATTCATTTCCTAATTTTCTGAGTCCTATTTATAACTTATTTTAGACAAGACAATAACAATTTATACAAAATCTTTACAATTTGCAGATCTAAATAATCTTAAGTTTACTCTTAACATATACCTAGGTACTATTAAGCATTTTTGCAGGCTGTTTTTCCAATGAACAAGCATATACATTTTTAAATTGTTTATTGTTGTGCATTTGTAGCTACATATGTTACCCTAGAAAGGCTTTTACCTACTATGAACATGCATATGTATTTATAGTTTGCATTGTTTTAGCTACATCTGTTACATTGAGCTGGTTTCTCACCACTATGAACATGCATACGCTTTCATATATGGCTTTTCATTAACCATTTGTAATAACATATTATGTTACACTTGAAAAAGCTTTTCCTCCTCACCATAAGCATTCATATGTATTTTAAAACTGTTTTTTGTGCATTTGTAGCTACATGTTTCATTGAAAAGGCTTATTCCCACTATGAACATGTATCTTATATGTCTTAAATAGCTTGTTGTCTCGAATATGTTACATTACATTGAATGATTTTATTCACACCTGTTTTTCATATTGGATAGGGTTTATTATGCCTGGGAAATCCAGAGCAGATTTTTAAATACGCCTGGGTTTTTCAACTCTAGTAAAACTTGAATTTTCAGAACAGGGAAAGTTCCAAAAATCGAGTTATTTTTATTCAGGCAGTTTGGAAATGTTTCTGTTATGTCTCAAAAAGTCAGCTTCAGTATCTTCAGAAATATCTTCTATATACCTACAATAAACATAATTAATATGACTAATAAACTAGTGGTAGGTAGTCTTAGAAAAAGCAAGGCACCCACGCAGTTTGAAAAGTAGTTCTTTTATAGTATAATAGTTTCTGAGTTTTTATTTCTTTGCAAAAATTATACATAATGTAGTAGAGTTTAACTTAATTACATTTTAAATAAAATAAAAATTATACACATGGCAACAGAAGTTTTACATCAATATCACCATATCTTATTATGACATTTTAATGAGTCCACTATCTTAACTTACAATTAGTAGTCCATTAACCCTCTGTTATTTTTGACAATACTGTATTAAAATGATCAACTTATTGTCCGTCAAACTTCTTGTTTTCGGTTTCATAACCATCCTTTTTACACAAGCTCCAACAGTTTCTAGTCATTATGAATATGCATATGTAATTGTAAATGGTTACTTTGTGTACACTTATAATCACATATATTACATACAAAAGGTTTCTCATCACTATGTACGTGCATATGTTTTTGCAAACTTCTTTTATCGGCACATTTATAATCACAAATTGTGCATGAAAAAGGTTTTTCATCAGTATGAACAAGCATATGCTTTTGCAAATTGCTCTTTTGTGTACATTTGTAATCACATACTTGACACTTAAAAGGTTTCTGGCCACTATGAACGAGCATATGTCTTCGTAAACTGCATTTATCTATACATTTATAATCACAGATTGTACATTCAAAAGACTTTTCGCCACTATGGATTTGTAAATGTCTTTGCAAGCCACATTTCTGTGTACATTTATAATTACATATTTTACACTCATAAGGCTTCTCGCCACTATGAACGCGCACATGCCTTCGTAATATGCTTTTTTCTATACATTTATAACCACATATGTTACACACAAAAGGCTTCTCGTCACTATGAATGAGTATAATATGTTTTTGCAAATTGCTTTTCTGTGCACATTTATAATTACATATTTTACATTGAAATGGCTTCTGGCCACTATGAACGAGCATATGTCTTCGTAAACTGCTTTTATCTGTACATTTATAATCGCAGATTGTACAGCCAAAAGGTTTCTCACCACTATGAATGAGCAGATGTCTTCGTAAATTGTTTTTCTCTGTAAATTTATAACCGCAGATTGTACACTCAAAAGGTTTCTCGCCACTATGAACGCGCACATGCCTTCGTAAATCGCTTTTCTGTTTAAATTTGTAACCGCATATATTACACTGAAAAGGTTCTTCGTTATTATGAACAAGCATATACTTTTTCAAACTGCATTCGTATGTGAATGTCTTTTTACACAGAATGTTATACTTTTTGTCTAACTCCATATCTGTAGGTATTTCGCCTTGGTTCGGTATGTACATGTATCTCCAGAAAGATCGTCTTATCTAAAACAATTATTTAGAGATATGAGGTGAGGAAAAAAAAAAGTAATAGTTACCGTCTGGTGACAAGATCTTGTCTTGGTTGGTAAGTGATGACGGTGTTAGCTACTCTTAAATAATAGCAAGTTTTAAGTGTAGAGAATAATAGCATTTTTGTATTTCTGGCAAAGACGTTCTATAAGTGCAACTTCACTAACAGTTATAATCTTTAACAACAGTATAAGGAAAACATTTTGATTATTCGACTATTCGACACGATAAAGATAATCAAAACAATTTAGAAGTAAACGAAGTAAATCTAACCTAGACTACCATTACAAAGTAAAACGAAAAGGATCCAGTGTTGCCAATTTAAAAACTGCTAATTTCCTATCAACTTAAGGTGCGTTCAATGGATTCAGTAATTCGTATTGAATGTACCGTTATTGCGCGCTGAAAGTTCTCAGCAAGCCGAGTTGCGTGCTGACTTTAGCGTACTTTCTTTATGCTGAGAACAACTAACAGCTCAGTACAAATAGTTATGCCGTTCAGTAAGTTACAACAAATTCTGGAAAACTGAGTCGAACTGCCGAATTCATTAAAGATGATAATTCTCATCATTTTCTACCATAGTAAAATTTTATCTTTATGAATCAAACACATTTTTTTGCACATCAATCAGACAAAAAGTGTAACAGTTTCTCCTTGGTAGAAATAAATAATTCTACTTCTCACGGTATACATTTAAAGAAAATTCCGTCACGAGCAAGCCAATTACCCGTCAATGGGCAATACTGGATAAACTACTAGCACTTTTTTCTTTTCACTTAAAATTACAAACTAAAATTAAGTTCGTTTTTGAAACCATTAATGGTTTCTACTTATTTAATATCATTGATGCACTTATTCAAGAGGAAGACTAATAATTAAAAGTTTAATAAGCCTTAATAAATAGAAACTGTTGTGGAAATGAATAACTCAACTTCTTCGTTTAATTATTCATTTCTCAGCGATACTAAACGACTTATCTTTTTTTCTAGTCCGTTTATCATTTCTTTACCAAGGTTGAATTATCTTCTTTTTTTATAATATTTTCACTCAACATCAAAATAGTTTACCTAACGATAATGGCTGGCATCCGTGTTCCCTAATTTCTTCTCTTAGTTTCTTACTTTTGGTCGTCTTTAATTTAGATCCCTAATGAGTGGTTATCACATTATGAAGTCAATCCTTATGATTGTTTTCCTAGAAATTCAAATATTGTTTGTTTAGCAAATGTTTCGGAAGACAATGAACTGCAGTTATCTGTTACAACCTGCTTAAATGTTCTAGCTGGTTTTCTATTGGCAAGCTTATGTTTTCATTTAGTTGTTTTTTATTTCTTGCATCTCTTTGACGACCAAGAAATCTTGATAGTTTGCTGGATAGTCGCCTTCGCAATGCACACATTTCGTTTTATTTTCT